>PVJL010001529.1:0-257023 GCA_004026885.1 Lyroderma lyra
GAGACATGAGTTGCGAGTTTTGGAGTAATTACCTATGGGCCACAGTCTGTTGCTCAAGGTGAGACTCCAGGGAAAATTGATCAAGGAGGTGATTAAGACTTTGGACTAGGGAAAAGGTGAAACTGAGAGCTGAAGAACAAGGAAAAGGAGTCTATAGTGAGGTGGGGAGAGGGCTCCTTGGTTTGGCCCATGTCGCATGTATGATGTTATGATGGTGTGAAGAGGCTCAGGTGAAACAAAGTTTGTTGTAACTACTACTGCGCAGACGTCAGAAACCAGCCTACACTGTTGGGCTTCTTATGCCCTATAACTTCCTTGTATTTGTCTGGAACCTCCTCCTGTGGCTGCCTAGCCTGGGGCAGGGATTACTAGTGACAGGGTGGTATCAGGGTGGTGACTACTTCAGTAGGGTGAGTCCCATGGGAGGAGTCCCAAGAGCCATCCTATTCTATCTGCCTTCCTCACTTTTCTCCTGAGAGACGTGATCCCCACAATCTCTATGGGAAGCTGAGAGACTGGAGGCCTCATCTTCTGTGTCTGCTTCCTGCTGAAGATGGTTGTTGTCCCTACCTACTGGGGATGCACAGAGTTCTCACCCTATGTGATCTAAGACAGGGAGGGGTCTCAAGATCCGCCTGGGAGAGTATTGACTTCTTCAGTAGGATGGGGTGGAAGCCTTGCTGGGGAATCACTTGTATCTCAATGGCCCCTAGATGAGGAAAAATTAATTCAGTTAATAGTTTTAAAAACATTGGCCCAAGAAGCAGGCCCCAAAGATACTGTCACTGGATGGTTACATAATGGAAAATAACACATGTATTAGAAGTTTCAGGGTAATTTTGTAGGGGCATTCTTGTGACTCAGCCTAGGGACAGTCTATTGCTTAAGGTTAGAAGCCAAGAGTGATCAAGAAAATGCTTAAGACTATGGACTAGGAAAAATGTGAAACCAAAAGCTAAAGAACTAGGTTTTAAGACTAGGAATTCCTATAGTGTGGACCAGGGGCTCCTTCCTTTTGGCCGGTATCATTTCCTGCTGTCAGAAGTAGGGTCTCATAGCTATGAGACCAGCATAAGGCAAAATTGTTGCATGTTTCTTTTAAGCCACTAAAGTTGAGAAGCCAGGAAGTAAGATCAAGGCCAAAAAACCCTTTTGTTCAATACTGGACACTATGTTCTGGATCTGTTTGACTTCACTTTCAATTAACTGTGTGTTGTCTGGGAGGTTAAAAAAACATAACCCTTTAAATTCTTCACATCCGTGGTTATGCCTTACTGCAGGTAATCTATAGCAGCTCTGTTTTCAAGAATGGCTTCTCTGACCTGTCCTAGCTCTTCTCCAGTGACATGGATGGCCTGTGCGGTTGCATTTAAAGCTTTTGCCATGGAGCAGGCTGTTTTAGTAATTTCTGTGTTTAGAGCAATAGTCATGGCTGCTACTACAAACAGAGATAAGGCTGTGTACTCAAGTTGGACTGAATAGATGCAGGTCACTGTGACAGTTGGAATCTAAAGTGGGTTCCCTGTGATATCTAGTCTAATGAGACTTTTGGAGCATAAAAACAGTTCATCTTCTGAGAGCACAGGGTCCCCCCACCCCCACCCCCACACACACAATGCTCTAAGCAAGTACATAGGAATAGAAAGTCTTTTCACATATGAGAAACCATCTAGCACGCAATTTGTATGACTGAAGTTATGGAGCTGCAATTTAAACCAGTAGCAACTGAAACATTAAAACAATGGTTAGTGCACCAGTAAATATTCCATTCTTCTGCAGGGGTCACAGCAGAGACTTTGAGAGGAAACAAACCTTTCATCTTTTTAGAAGTCTGATTGGCTTATTTCACTTTTTCTCTAAGGTATAGGCCACCGGCAAGAAACAGACTGAGTATGAACCTAAATCTATTTCTACAACCGAGTAGGTCTTACAGAAACTAGGTCCAGAGTGAGGGGCTAAGACAGAGTAGATGGCTCCTAATATCCGTTAGGAAGTTAATAGGTTTGCTTGCCAGTCAAAGGTCACACACAGTTTCTCCCCTGTCATAGTGGTGGTCTTCTTGTTGGGAGCTGCTGGTTATTTTAGGCCCTGTCAGCTGATCGCAGCTGTGTGTGGAGCAGTTGATCCCTGCTCCCTTCAGATCACAGAACAGTCCCTCCCTGTGCCCTTTAGTTTGCATACGGGCACAGCTGCTTTGGAGGACTAGGGCGCTCCTTGTGTCAGAGGTCTGGGCTTCTACACTGAAAGTGGGCTCTTTACCTGGTGTTTCTCTTCTGGGGTTCCCAGGGTGGCCCTGAGATGGCTTTAACCTTGGTCTCTCTATAACTGTTTAGCCTGTCTGTGGTCTTGTCTCGGGTCTCACTGTTCCTTTCTTCCTCATCTTCTATGCCTCTGTTGCTAAAGACATTGAAATAAATTTCTTTGGCCTTCCTTAGAATCTGAGACTTCTCATCAGGGATGTAACAATAGGTCAGAGGGATTTTAAGCTTGTTTAGTTTAAATACATGTCAACATTGTCTTAAGATTTTTCTCTTCACAAACCTTCTACAATTTTCATTAGTCCCTCTTAGTTTGTCAGGTTTTTTTTGTTTGGTTTTTTTTTTTTTTTTTTTACTCATTCAGAAATAACCATCTTTATGACAAACTATTTTCTTTCAAGTCCTTCAAAAATGTGTTTTCCTATCTTCTTAAAAACAAACATTATCTTTTTTATATTAATTAGCATCTCTAACCCTCACCTTAATTTCCTGACAACTAAAAAAGACAATTATATTTTTATTGGAAAATCTACCAACACAAAAGAACTATTGGCAATTTTAAAGAGAACACAAGGTCTTCTATTTGTTCCCTACAGTTTTAAAGAGGCTGAAATGCTGGCTTGAGAGGCTTGATTTTGAAAGCGCCTCTTATTTTCCCTTTAGTTGCCTCTGCCTCAGGAGGTAGTGGCCACCGCCTCAGGCAGAGCTTTGTTTACATTTCAGCTTTCTGCAAGACCTTGAAAGTTACTAGAGTGAGAAAAAAAAAAACAAAACCTTATAAGACTTTTACCCAGTCTCTGAAAACCAGTTGCAAACTTACTAGGTTCCTCAGAGTATATCCCTAGCTTTTCCTTACATTGCTGGATATCTGCTATTGAGAAGGGCACCTGTACCCTAAGAGGGGCTCTCTGCTCCAGTCACTTCCCTAAGGGGCAAAAGAGAAGATGGGATGGCAGCATATAGGGTCCTGCTCAAGGTATGAGAGGGTGGAGAACTTCAGGATCCTCAGGTGGGGCAGTTGGAGAGGATGGTGCCAGGTTATATGGGAGCAGTTGGTATTCCCCTTGAAAGACAGGTGGGAAATTAAGCAAGGAGTCATCAATAATGTTGGGTTCTGGCTCATACTTTTTATTTCCTTGAGACTTCTGTTTTCCTGGGCATAATAATGGGTCCTGGAGGGCCATAACAGCCTGGACATATGGGATTTCTGACCATTTGCCTTTTCTCCTACGGAACAGGTCTAGTTGGAAGATGGTATTATAACTAGAACTTCCATTAGTGGACCATTATTCCCAATCACTTAGTTTATATTGTGGCCAAACTACATTACAGTAAAAGACTAGGCACTTCCTCTTTTATCAGGATTGAATTTGTCCCAATGGTTAGGGATGCAGCTGAGTGGTGTGTCTGATAGGATTGGGATTGATGCTTGTTGTCCCTGGCTGTCTGTAAGAGAGGGGAAAATCTAAATTTGCATGGTGACTGGTTCTTTTCTCTCTGGGTGTTTCCCAGAGAAAGGGTGCAGTCCTTAGGTGGCACAAGTTGTTTAAGAGAAGAGAAATCTAAGGAGAGTTTGCAGAGGACAGGACTTCTCTACGAGGCATCTCTCAAGGAGACAGTTTAGTCCAGGACCTGATCCTCCTGGGGTGTCCCCCAAGTGAGCATCCAGAATCAGGATGCTAGACTTCTCTGGCCAGGTGGGCACTGGTGCCACTTTGCAGGCTCAGGAACTTCTCCATAGGCTATTCCCTATGTGCAGTGCTCAGCTCTTTGCATCCCACCAGTTGGGACAATGCTTTTCAACTGTGGTGGCTAAGCTCTCAACCATGGATCTCAGGGAAGCCTGGGACCAAAGAGTCAAGGGTGGCTCAGGATATCTTGGATGTTGCCTAACAATTGGTCAGTGAGTAAAGAAAACTTTTTATGACTCTGGATGTTAAATACTTTTTAAAAGAACAGAAGGAAGGTGTTTGAAGAGATAACATGGAAGTAAAGATGACAAACAGAGTGGATCCAAGATCTGGGAGAAGAGAAGGAGAGAAAAGGAGTCTCACTCCCATACGTGCTATGGAGAGATGCCCAGGGGCTGTTCTGGGCTTCTGACTTTGCCAGAGAATGGCCCTGGCCAAGAATCCTCTGATCCCAGAGACAACTCCATCAGGAGCTCTTGAGAAACTCAAAAAGACAAAGATAGGAGTCTCTCTAGGACAGCGGCCACTGCCAGCTGCGCCACACACTGGAAGTTAGTTACCTCCAGAAGGTAGTGTTCCCAAGAATGGGAGAGGAGAGACTGTGAGAGCAGGAGCTCCCTGTGCCACCTGCAGCTCCAGGAGTCGTTCCCTCCCATCACTGAGACAGAAGCATGCGTGGGGCAGATAGGACACAGTTGGGAAGTGAGGCAGAGGAGAGAGAACTGAAGTTCCCTACAGAAGTCAGCAAGATGCCAACAGAACAGAGGGAATGAAATACCAAATCTCAAGAGAGTCATTATGCTGTGCACACATAGCTCACGGGAGTCTTCGAGTCACAGACACCCAAATGGCTTTTAAGTGTCTGACCCATGCCTGTGGGAGGTGGCAAACACAAGAGAGGGTTTTGGGGTCCCCCAAAGAGGGGCTTACCTCCTGTCTGGTTCACCACCTATGTTTCCGGAAAATGGGTCCTATTTGGTGGAGTGTCCAGGTCCTTGGTGTCCCAAACAAAGAATTGAGCAAGACACGCAAATAAAGTGGTGAAAGAGTAGTGTATTAGAAGTAAAACGTACACTCCCAAGAGGTAGGAGTGGGCCTGAACGGAAGTGTCTCAGGGGCCTCGAATGGCAAGGGGGAACGTACACTCCTCAGAGGTAGGAGCGGGCTCAAGCAGGAAAATGGCTCAGGCCAATGTTGGTGTTTTATTTTCTATTATGCTTTTCTAATTTATTAGTGTACAGAGAAGCTCATCTTATATTTATGAACTATGTCAGGAATTTCTTTGATTACTTTTTTAATTGGTTTGATATACTCATCTTTTATAGTTCTAGGTTTGGGACAGGGGTCACAATGTTAAAAAGGTCATGACCACTCCTAGATTTAAGCAACAACAATTACAACTTTACATTTTGTCTTCTTACTGTTTATTTTCTCTCTGCTCTCCCCTCTCACTTTCCTGTTTACCTGAAATCTCCACCTGCATTTATCCTGATATAAAGATGTAAGACACAAGTCCAACTTCCTTTTTTCCCCTCTAAATATCTACTCCATATTCACAAAACTATTTATGGAGCTTTTATTTTTTCACACTGGTGTAGCTATTTTCTGATTTTTTTCATGCACAGATGACCTACAATAATAATGGTATTATCATTCAATGCCAAACTTATACTTTTTATTTTTCACTCTTATTTTAATTATGGCTCAGACCTAACAGTAAAAACTAAATAATAATTTATACAGTATTGTCTTGGTCCCAGTCCTAAAGGAAAGGCCTATCATATTTGCCTTTTAAACATGGTATTTATTGTATATTACTTCACCATGTGGCTTTTCTCCTCACTCTTTTAATAAGTAGAATTTTTAAAACTTTAATATTGTTCAATTCATCAGAATTTTCCCATATTGCATTATATCTTGGAAAGCTTTACCTACCTCAGTATCATAAGGATATTCTTATGTCATTTTCTAAAAGATTTACGTTTTATTTTTCTATTTGGATGAATCCCATCTGGAATTGATGACTTTGTATGGTGAAATGTTGAGATAAAAGTTCATGTATTTCCTAATAGATATCTGATAAGACTAGCACCAATTTTGAAAGATCATAATCTCTTCCACTGAACTCCTGCTACATATTTATCCTAAGTCAAGGACCCGAATGTGCTTCAGTCTATTTCTGAACTGTCGTTTAGTTCTGAATAATTTTGTCTAGTCTTATCTCAATACCACTGTATTTTAGATACTGTGGCTATCTGAGTCTTAATAGCTGATAGTATAGGACTTCCCACATGTTTATTCTACTTTGTCTTCTATTCTTGGTCCTTTGCATATCTTGGTCCATATAAATTTAACATCAGTTTGCCAATTTCCACACATATGAAATTTAAAATTCTACTTGAGTTATCTTGGTAAGGCATTGAACCTATAGATTTATTTACAAAGAATTGGTATCTTACTATATTATGTCTTACAACCCATGAAACCATAAATACAAATACATTTTCTTAAATTTATTTAGGTCTCATTGGAGTTTTTAAATAGTTTTGTGATTTTCAATGTGGAATTCTTAAATATTGAATATTTTGTGATGTTGCTTCTCAATTCTATGTTGTTATTCAATAGTGTACATCAATGTTTTGTATGTTGCCCTTCAGTGATCTTACTAAATTCCTTCAGAAATTTTAATAGTATTTTTGGAATTTCTATTTATGTAATCATGGACCTATAAATAATAGTTGTTTAATTCTTTCTTTCTAAAGCCCATAATCTTTATTCTGTTTCTTTTACATATTAGACTGTGTAGAACCACCAGTAAAGCATTGCTTAACAGTCATGAGAGCTGATGTCTTTAAATCTTGGGGAAAAAAATCTTTCAATATTTACCATTGATTGTGATGTTTGCTGTAGACATTTCAATCAAATTCATTTTTTTAGTTGTAAATAACATTTTAAAATCTTGAGTATTAAAACATGTCAAGTATTTTTGCAGTATCTATTTAGGGGAGCATATTATTTATTTATTTTACTAATGTGGTGAATGTTTATTTGCTTTTTGCATAGTAAAGCAGTCTTAAAACTTGATTATGATGTTCTTTCTATGCATAACTGAGGGATTTGATATGCTAATAATGCTTTTCATGATTTTTGCATTTATGTTCCTAGTTATTTTTGGCTTATAACTATTAATTTTTGTCATACCCTTGTTAGATTTTAATAGCAAGCTTATGCTGGCCTGAAGAAGAGTTAGAAGCATGTCTTTTTTACTATATCCCCTGAGAGATTTTATGAAAATTGGTATTAGTTATTTAACATAGAAGAAATTGCTACATCTGTATTTTGTTAAGATTTTAAATGACAGTTTTAATTTCTTTATATTTTCTATTTCTTCTTTGATCAGAATTGGTAATTTTTTTATTTTTACGGAATTTGTTGCTCTTGTCAACATTTTCAAAACTGTCAGACTAACATTCCCATAAAATACTGTTCATGTCTATAGGATTTGTGCAGAAGTAACCTTTACCATTCCTAATACTTGCAATTTTTAATTACCATTTTTTTCTTTAATTAATTTTTCTGTAGGTTTATTATATTTATTAAGCTGTTCAGAACCTACTTGTGTTTTTAATTTTTTTTCTATTCTAGATTTGTCTAAAGTAAAGAAAAAAGGTGCTCAGCCTTTCTCTTTTCTTTGAGTTTAATTTCCTATTTAACTGCTGGGTCCTCGAGATCCATGCTTACAAAATTGTGTTTCAGTCTTTATTTTGCATATAATAAGTTTAGGTTGATTCTCAGAAGTGCATCGTGCCACAATTTAATTACCATTCACTTAAAAATATTTTTAAATTTATATTGTGATAATATTAAAAGGCCATAGATTATTAAGAAGTATATTATTTCATTTGTTATTACAATATTTGGAGTTTTTTTTTAAATTATCATTTTTGTTATTGATTTTTCACACACAGAACTGAGTGAAAATACTGTATGAAATACTCTATGATTCTTGTCATCTGTAATGTGTTTAACTTTCTCTATTTTCTAGCATGTGGTCAAGTTTTGTAGTTATTATTTGTATTTCTTGAAAACAATAGTAGTTAAGTAGTCATTGAGTGCAGAACTCTTAAGGATATAGAAATTAAGGTGATAAAAACATTCTGTAGCCTTAATACACTTTTTCCTTGGTATTTCTATTAGTAACTAAAAGGTATGTAAAAAATTCTTTCAATATGACTTTACATTCACTTATTTCTCCTATATATCTTGCCAACTTTATATTTGTACATTTAAACCTAAATTTGTACATACATATAAATTTAGGATTTTTATATCTTCTTATGGGGATTCATCCCCTTTTTTACATAAGGAAATGTCCTTCTCTGTGTCTAGTTACACTTATTTTTAATATCTGTGTTCAATATTAGGAAAGATAGTTCAGCCCTCTTAGTGTTTTTATATGTATTTTTCAATTTTTTCATTTTCAAATTTTCTGTGTCCATATTTGCAAGCTTTAAATGGTTGTTTCTGTTATTGTTGTTTTAGTCTAGGCTGATGCTGTTTGTCTTAACATGAGAATATACTAGATATTTCATGGAATTACTGATAAATGTTACTTTAAATCTACCAACTTAATGTTTCTGTTCTATTTGTAATAGCTTTCCTTTGTTCCTATATTCCTTACCCTTGTTTGTCTTCATTTACTTTCATGATCTATCCCTTTATTATTACATTTTCTTCTATTTATCTGTTAGTAATATATTTTTAAATATTTCTTGACCTATTAGATTTTAACTTAAATTATATATTACCACAACTGGATAATTCAAGGACCTTATGATACTGTGACCTCACTTACACCTTTACCTCAATTTGTTCAGTTGGTATCATGTGTTTTAATTCTCAACATGTTTTAAACTTCAACATTTAATTTATTATTTCGAACAGCCAACATTGTTTTTGTGGGCTTTATTCTTTTGTGCACACATGGAAAAATATTAGAGATCATGATCTTCTACATAAAGACTTTTCTTTAGAATTTCTTTTGATATCAGTCAATTAGTAGTGAATTCTGATAATTTTGTGCGGACAATTGTTTTCTTTTACTCTTTTGAAGATTAATAGTTTCCATTGCTTCTCTGCTTTTTATTGTATTTTATTGAGAAAAATAAATATGTTATATATTATATTTTTATTTTAGAAAAAAATACTTAAAGGTACTTTATGTTTTAATGAGAGTCATTAATAAAATCTTAAGGTGTAAGACAAACCAAAGTGGGTAAACACTGAATTTCTAGTAAGTGTATCTGACTTGTTCTAACTAGTGTCATAATTTGTGAAAATCAGGGAAGGAGAAACACCTCAAAGGAAGAAAAAGAAACTGGGAAACAAAATATTTACATAAATAATGTTGTATGATGTATCAAATTTTGTATTGCATTTTGTCAACCATAGTACTGGGCACAGTTTACTAATCCCAGTGGAGTACTCCAAACACTTCTACCCATTGCGTTTTGGCATCAGAGTCAGCAAGGAAAACAAAATACAATCAAGCACAAGATGAAACAATGCTTTACTCACCAAGAGTGGAGACAGAGCAACATCAGGTCCCACAGTTCAAGTGGGGCCCTCTTGGCTAGAGGTTCCTTCCTCCCCTACACCCTATGCTGAAATTTACCTATTTTATCAATTTAACCTCTTATGCAGTTAAGACCCCTTCCCCTTGGGTCTGAAATACTGAGAACTAGGAGTGTGCCTAAGGGCCATTGATGTTTAAGGAGAAATTTAGGCAGAACAAAAGAGTACTCATTGAGCGTGAAATAGGGAAAAATACTCCCACAGGAGGGGACAAGCTTGGCACTGGCTGTGTGAACTATTTATTTATTGACCAGTAAGTGTTCCAGTCCCAAGGCCCATTCTTATTCAGCCCAATGAGGGTGCAGGGAAGCTAAACTTAATGACCTATATAATTTTCAGAGATTTTTCTTCTGAAAGAGACCTGTGCTTCCAGCTCATCGTTAATTCTGTGCAGAATATTATAGTCCTAGGCTAAATTACTGGCTCAACTGCCCTGGGGGAAATAATTTTTCTTCTGTTTTAGCGTAGTGTTCAGGATGAATAAAATTAGAACAAGGCACAAAGGGAGGAAAACAAGTAACATTGTCAATTCTAAAGAACACGTAAGGACAACTCTGGAGTTGTGAGAAGTAGAACGAGGGTCAGAGTCTTTTGATTTGCTTCTCAAGAACTGATTGATTATAGCTACATGAGCATCTCCAAGCCATTTCAAATATCCATACTTCAGTTTTATCACTTTAAAACAGAAAAGACCTATTAACTTCATAAACTGGTTGTGGAGATTATAAAAGTCATCTATACAAAAATGTTTTGTAAGGTTAAATGTAACAACTTAGACACAAATATAGCTTGAAACATCCAAACTTTTTTTCATTTTGAAGTGAAAAAATAAAAAAGAAAGAGTAGTAACTAAATTTAAATTCTTTACTATACCAAATAAGACCTTTTAAAGTATTAGACAAGAAAACACTTTGTTCATTCTATAAATTTTATGAAAATAGTTCATTGCCAAAAGCATCTATTACCTTAAGTGAAATCTCTGTGAGTCCTAAAATGTATTTTGAGTTTTAGCTGAATTTTATTTGTATATTTTTCACTATTCCAACTATATTTTGCCCAAGTAAATATACTAATGCTTTAAAAGTAGATTGGATGAATCGATGATGGAAAAATAGTGGCCACAAACCTGAATCAAGCTGAAAAAACAAGAACCCATAATCACCATATGAGATGAAACTATGTGGAAGGAAGAATTCAATGGATCTGGGTTAAAATAGTAAAAACATGATGGGTGTAGTTAAAATAAACAGTAAATTTTTTTAAAACAGCACAAGAAAAATAAATCAAGGACCTTCAATTTCATTCACAGGGCATTTAATTTCAAATGAAAGAAAGATAAATCATTATAACATAGAGATGCTCAGTGCAGTTGACTATATAAGAAATTGGCTAGGGCTTTCAAAGGGCTTTAACATTTTAAAGCTATGTTAATATTTATTCTGGATCAGGTTAAAATCATAAAGATATCGAAATTCAAAGAAGAAAGTCAAATGCCTTTTTGGGGTCAGGAAGTTTGGGAGTCAATAATTCACATATTATCTTTTATTCATAAGAAATGAAATTTAGTCTTTTATTTTTCTTTCCATCTAATATAGCAATGTGGCAACTTTTGCCAAGCAAGAAAGATAAACATTTGGGTTGCTTTGGATAAGTCTTTCTCTTATTTTTCTTAGCAGCAGCCATACTTTTTCTTTTTCTGTAATACTGGAAATATTTTACTGTAGTTTTTTACATTTCATCTGTAATTCTGCTTTATTAAATTCTTAAAGTTGTCTCTAATGTTTATTTTACATTTTTACATTCCAAGCAATTTTATGCTTTGATTTATTCACCTTTTCATTACCATACATAGTTCTACATTCTCTAACTCTAATCCTGGTTCTTATTTAAAAACTAAAATAACATTTTTTCCATTTAACCTTTTTCATTTTGATTATATGATTGATTTTTATTTATATGTATTTCTTTTATATTCTTTGTGTTCATATTTCATTCTAATTTGTACTAATCAATACAAATAAATAAATGTGCCTTTATCTCCCTTCACATAACTCTTGGGAAAAAGCATTTTGTTTCATTTTACATTTTTTTAAAAGGCATTTGTTAAAAATAAAGCTAACATGCAATATGTATTTGTTTCAGGTATACATCATAGTTATTCAGCATGTATATACCTAAAGAAGTTATCACCATGATAACTCTAACCAAGTGACACTGTATCACAATATTATTGACTGTATTCCCCATGGTGTATATTACATCCCCATGACTTACTTGTTTTATACTTGGAAATTTGGACTTGTTATTTTCCTTCACCTTCCCCCCTTTTAATTTTTCAATTACAGTTGACATATAATAGTATAGTACATTAATTTCAGGTATACTGCATAGTGGCTACACATTTATATATTAGTAATTTAAGAGGTGATCCTCCTGACCAGTCTAGTACCCACCTGGCACTATACATGGTTCTTACTGTGTCATTGACTACATTACGTATGCTGTACTTTACATCCCCGTAACTTTTGTAACTACCAATTTGTACTTCTTAATCCCTTCACCTTTTTCCTCCTGTACCCCAATGCCTCCTATATATTCTCCCCAAAATCTAGTACCCATCTTGACATCACACATAGTTATTACAATATTATTGACTATATTTTTTATGCTTTACCCTACATCCCCATAACTAATCTGTAACTATCAATTTGTATTTCTTAATCCATTCCTTTTATCACCCACGCTCCCAATCTCCCTCTCATCTGGCAAACACCAGTATGTTCTCTGTATCTATGAGTTTGTTTTTGTTTGTTTATTTTGTTCTTTAAATTTCACATTCAGCAAAATACCCTCCAGGTCCATCCTTGCTGCCACAGATGTCAAGAACCCACTCTCTCCCATGGCAGAGCAATATTCCATGGTATATTTGTACCACCTCTTCTTTATCTGTTTTTTCATCAGTGGACACTAAGGCTGCCTCCACGTGTTGGCCATTGTAAACAATGCTACAATGAATATATGGGTGCACACATCCCCTCGAAGTAGTGTTTTGGGTTTCTTCAGGTGAGTATCTAGAAGTAGAATTACTGGGTTCTTCTTTGTCTCTTACTGTAGTGTTTGTTTTAATCTATTTCATCTGGTATAAATATCGCTACTCTAGCTTTTTTTATTTTGTTTTGATTTTCATGAAATATCTTTTTCTATCTTTTTACTTTCCATCTGTTTGTGTCTTTCGATGTGAATTGAGCCACTTGTAGGTAGCATATGGAAGGAATTTGTTTTGTCCTTTCAGATCCCCTCTGTCTTTTAATTGGAGCATTTAATTCACTTACATTGAAAGTAATTTTTGATATATATTATAATTCTTGCCATTTTATTATTCACAGTTTTGATTTTTTCCCCCTCACAAGTCTTAAAGAAGTCCTTCTAACGTTTCTTGTAATGTTGGTTTGATGGTGATAAATTCCTTTAGCTTTTTCTTGCCTGGGAAGCTCTTTATCTGCTCTTCGATTCTAAATGATAGCCTTGCTGGGTAGAGTACCCTTGGTTGTAGGGTTTTGCTTTTTATCACATTGACTATTTCATGCTAATCCCTTCTGGTCTATAAAATTTCTATTTTGAGAAATCAACTGACAATTTTATGAGAGCTCCCTTTTAAGTTAGTAGTTGCCTTTCTTTTGCTGCTTTTAGGATTCTCTTTCTCTTTAGTCTTTGGCATTTTAGCTATGATGTGTTTTGGTGTGGGCCTGTTTGCATTCATGTTGTTTGACACTTTCTGTGCTTCCTGGAGTTATACATCTATTTCAGCAAGTTAGAAAAGTTTTTGCTCATTATTTCTTCAAACAGGTTCTCAATTATTTGCTTTATTTCTTCTTCTGGTGCCCTTTTGATGTGAATGTTGTTACATTTGATGTTGTCTCAGAGGTCTCTTAAACTATACTCATTTTGGGGGATTTTTCTTTTTTCTGTTCCAATTGAGTGTTTTCTGCTACCTTGTCTTCCCAATCACTGAGTTGACCCTCTGCTTCATCTTGTCTGTTGGTTATTCCTTATATGTATTCTTCATTTCAGTTATGTATTTTTCACTCTCAGAAGTTCTTTTTTATGATTTCTATGTCCTTTTCTTATGCTTGTTATCTTTTTGTTGAAGTTCTTATTGGGGTCCTTGAGCATCCTTATAACCATTGTTTTGAACTGTCTATCTGGTGGGTTGTTTCCCTCCATTTTGTTTAGTTTTTTTCCTGGAGTTTTCCTCTGTTCTTTCAGTTGGGATGTATTTCATTGTTTCCTCATTTTGGCTGCCTCTCTTTGTTTGTTTCTGTGTATTAGATAGATCTGCTATGTTTCCCCATCTTGGTGGGGTGGCTTTATGTAGTAGGTGCCCTGTGGGGCCCTTGCACAGTCTCCCTGGTCACTTATTCTAGGTACTCTGGGAGTGTTCCTTGTGTGGGTTGTAGGGGATCCTCTTCCTAGCTTTAGCACTTCAAGCTGAGTTACTGGTATGGGGCATGGGTGCCTGGCTCCCCTAGAAGGAATCTCCATGGCTGAGATAACCCTCCTGATTTTCAACCACCACACAGAGATTTGGGGCCACCCTGTTTTACATCTCTGTGCTTCCTAACAGTCTCAACCTGACTGCTTCTTTTGATCGTTAGTGATAAAACTTCACTGCAGCTGACATCAGATAGTTCTCCAGATTGATTGTTTTATAATTTAGTTGTAAATTTAATGTGTTCATGGAAGGAAGGAGATACACTGTTTACCTACTCTGCCATCTTGAATCTCGTTTCATTTTCTTGAGGATTAGAAAACATAATTTTTTATATTATTTATGGAGCAACTTACTCTATACCAATCCCTATATTTAGAATATGACCAGTTCTCAAATTTTAAGATAGTTATACTAAGCTAAGCAGAGGTGAAAACTGAAGATTGCATGGGCTAAGTAATTTGCCAAAGGCAGCTAATTACTGAGCAATGGAATCAGAATTTGAACCCACTTATTATACCAGAGTTTTTGTTGTATTATACCAGATTGCCTGTTGAAGAGGGAGAAAAAGATTTGACTGTAGCACTTTTCAAGTTTTGGTTTTTTATTTCCTTGCATCATTTATATTTTTGCTGCTGGTGCTGTTTGTTTATTGTCTATTCCCTATTTATTTAAGTTTTCAGTAATCTGGCAAGTAGAAGAGTGAGTGAATAGTGTTTATAAGTGAAAGGGTTTTTATAGGTGTTGTGAATTTGTCAAAATAACACTTAAGTAGAGCACAGAGTGCTGAATGGTGAGCCTTTGTTCAACAAAAGACCACAAGAGGAATTGAAATAAACATGTTTATAACTCACAGGTTCTGGGGGAAGTACCTGGCATGCTTCACCTCAGGGGGCCATATGGGAGGTCAAGGCAGAGTGCAAACAAAGAGGAGGCAGTACCTTGGGGGCACATGCCTTTATTAAGTTTGGTGAAATGCTTTGGGGTTCTTGAGCTAAGTCCAGATTGGTTAATTTGAACCACAAGAGTGGCATTTTGGAAAGCTCCACTGGGTGTTATCTAAAGGGCATGTAAAAGAAAGGCTATAGGAGTCAGGGGAGACTTGATCACAAGGGCTATTAGAGAAATCATATCAGGAACTAATATTGGTTTGTAACTTTGTGGGCTATTCTCTAGGGCATGAGGTTGCATGAGTGTGCTAGTGTCAATGTAAAGATTTGCACTATAAATTAAAAATGTCTCTTGAAGCTGTGATATTATGGGTAATTTCTAGTGTCTTAATAATTTTAATACACTTTTTTTTTGTAAGCAACAGTGACTACTACAGATACTTAAGGATACTTAAATAAATTACCTCTACTCAATGAATAACATTTGTCTCTGAATTCTGGAACTGAGAATAACAATTTAAAATGTAAAATCATTTTAAGTTGAAGTCTCAGCTTTACTGCCTAATACTTAACTTCTAGAGTTATTATGTAGTTGAAATAGCTAATAAATATGAAGCACTTGGCACAGTGCTTAGCACATGGGAAGTGATCAGTTAAATAAGAACAATCTTGCAATGTATGGTTTTGTCAAATTTACAAGGTACTGAGGTGTTATCACCTTGGATATCAGTACTTCCTAGAGTGGAGTTTTGAGGCATAGAGTAATAGCTACAAGAGGGGACCCCCCAAAAAAACCGAAATCACCTTTTGAAGGTGAGTGTTCTGGGAACCCATCTGCCTCAGTGTATCAGCTGGCATTGTTGTAAGAGGCTGTGTTTGGCTTCAGTTACTTTTTTTGGGAGACTCTTTCAACCCATTTGCCCATTTCATAATGGGTGATTTACATGAACAATGTGCAATATGCCAACACCGCACTGAGTGTTCAGTTTTTGACCAAAAACAACATGATCCCTGTACCCCACCTCCCCAGATGAAAGAAGTCCTCAAAGGGAAACATTTGCCGATGTGTAAGAGGTGAAACAAAAACTGGCAGAAGCACTGAAAGGTATCAAAGTTGACGAGTTCAAAAACTGTTTTGAGCAGTAGAAAAAGTGTCTTGAGAGGTGTATTGCATCAGAGTACACTGAAGGTGACTAAAGTTGAAACATGTAAGAATAATTACACAATACTTCATAAAATTTCAGTGTTTTTGGGTCCCCCCACCTTGAATGCTGATTTTACTTTCATTTTCTATAGAAATAAAATATGTCTCAATGATGTCTTGTCAGCACAGAAGCCAGGAGTAAAGGCATACAGTTTTCTGAATCGTCTTGGTAGTTACAGAATATGATGGAAGTGTCAGTTTGGTGAAGCCTTCTTCAGCAAATTCAGTGAGTCATTCACTTCATCCTCAGGGTGAACCTGCAACAGAGTGCTCTGCCTTCCTCTGCCCTCGGCAGCTTCTAACTGTTCTCTAAAAGATTTTCAGAAAGCTAATCAGATTACAGTTTCTCAAGGAATTCTTCCCTATTCAATTTATCCAAAATATATTTGTTTATTATGTTTCTACTCAAAACTCATATATCTAAGTTAATTTTCATTTGTTTTATATGTGTATTTCTCCTAATACAAACCACAAGTTCTACAGAGAATGGTTATGCAGTTTTACTCAATCAGTTTTATAAACTTGCTTTATAAAATCTTATAGCATTTTTTGAGTGCCTTGGAAATGTCTTGTAGCTATCTTTAAATAAGTACATTGTCATTTTATTTATGTCACATAACTGGAATAACCAAAGATTTGGCAGGGAGTTATGTAAATATTTGAATAATTGAAACTTTTCTCAAATATTTAAAGGAACTAGAAAACAATTTTTTAGAAAGCAATATGAAATACTTTATGAACCATCTGTGTACCATCATATACAACTGAAATAATATTTTAGATTTTAAAGGCAAAAAGAAATTAGGCTTTTCATAAATTAATAAAATAGAATAGAAACAACATCTGTCTGTAGTATGTAATTGAACTGTTATCCAAAGTCACGTTACAGAGAAACAAAGTCTGCTCAAGTGAATGCACTCTTTGTTTTTAAATGATTACTAAAATGTGGCTTTGGAACAAACAGAAAATACATCCAATGTCATACTTTTCTAGTATTGTTATTTCCAAAGTTAGGTTTCATTCAGTGGTATATTCAAAACAATCACGGCATATTCCAAAACTTCAGGTTTTGCGTATAAGAAAGGACAGTTCTAGTAAAAGGCCAATCCTGGTGGAAGCTATGAGACTGGATTAGCAAGTTACGATTCTCACTAATTCTAAATATATTTTTAAAAGAAGTAAGTGCTTAAAATGTTTGGAGAATGGAAAGGGAAAGACAAAAAAGTTGAAGATCTCAAATATTTTACACGAGATTAACATGATAGGAAATGCTTTTTGTTTTAGAAACTCTTTATGAAAGTGCTAGAGATAGATGGTTTATGTAACTTCTACATGATTTTCTAAACAATTAGATCCTCATAAAGTCCATTTGTTTTGCAAAATATTCCCTGCTACAATAGGTCTAAGCCTTCTCTTTTGTTACTACAGTTGGAGAGTTCAGTGAAGGGGTATATTTAGGATTGTTTCTTTGCAACATGTATAGGATAGCAGAAAACTTTAGATAGGAACATTCTCTCACAGTACCTGTTTAAAGATACTTGTGATTGACAGCCTTAGTGATGGTGTGGGGATCATGCGACGGGTGGGTGCTTTGCATATGTGTGTATGGAGAGAAGCTAGAATTAAAATGATGGCCCCATTCCAACCAATTATACTTTGCTTTCCTTATCCTCTAATTTGATACAGAATTTAATGTTGTAATTTAATTAAATTTTATGTCACGTATTTGTTTTTATTCTAAATCTTCTACTTGTCTGTAGTCATCCTAGAGTCCCAGATTGCATATTTTAGAGTTTGATATGAACTAATTGTAAATAAAGAAAAAGATTGTCAAAACTGCCTGTAACATTAACAAGGTAAAAAATAGTGTATAATATACAATGGAATATTACTTAGCTATAAGAAAAGATGAAACACTGCCATGTGTGATGAAATGGATGGACCTGGAGATCATCATGCTAAGCAAATTAAGCCAGACAGAAAAAACCAAGAACCACATGACTTCACTCATATGTGGAATGTAAGCCTGAAAGCAACAAAGAAAAAACAAACAAACAAACAAACAAACTCATGGACACAGTCGATAGTTTAATCGTTACCTGGGGGCAAGGAGGAAGCGGGTAGGAGAAAAGGTGGGGAAAGGAGGGAGGGGAATCCAAATATATGGTGGTGTAAAAAGAACTCACACTGGGTGGTGAACATTAATGCAACACTTAGATGATGCACTGTAGAATTGTATACCTGGGACCTGTAATTCTTGCTAACCAATGTCACCCCAATAAATCTAACAATAAAAAATATAATAGCTCCTTGCCAATAGAAGTCACATTAATCTGAGCAAGAAGTTGTTCAGATAAGTTTGTGGGTGTCCATAAAAATCATTTGAAATCATAAAGAACAAGAATCCTGCAATTATTTTTATTCACCTGCATGATTTAATATTATACAGTTTCCTTTTCAAAGATAAAAAACCTTAGTAAAATATTAAAAACAGATTCTATTAGTGTGTGACTTCAAAATAAGAAATGAGTAGCATCAACATACAGTAAATAGTTACAGCAAATATGTACCATTCAATAGCTTCTAAATATTTTTACTGTTCTTCACAAGGTTAATTATTTATAATTATTTATTTCAAACACATTAAGTTGCATAGAAAAGTTATGATGTGTTTTATTAATTTCATATTTGTTACAGGATAAAACTAAAATTAACTAAAATATCCTTTGTTTCATGCTTTAATCTCATGTTTTGTTACTTTTAGAGCATGCAGGTGTGAAAATTATACTTTTAATTATACTATTAGAAGTATTCTAGAAATTGTTTCACCCTCTCCAAACATAACTCAAATCTTGCCAAAAATACATTTCTGAAATAAAATTACCTTTAATAAGACATTCTGAAGTAATAAGTGTTTTGAGAGCAGAGGTTTAAATGCAGAGCCTGGATTTTTTAACAGATGTTATGTACACTTAATATATAAAATTCAAGCACTTAGTCTTTATTAACTTCAAGCACCAGTATATGCATATGTTGTTTGCTTTTTTTATCAAGAAGTTATATATTTATATTTTTATCAAATTAGTTTCATTTTTAAGCAGACCTATAATAAATAGCAGGCATTGAACTATATTATGATGATTGTTTTTGGTTTTATTGTGTGGGCCCCCATGCAACTGAAGGCCCCGTACAAGAGCTTCTGTAGATGATATCAAACTATGTCTCATAGCTTTGAGAACATGTCTATTTTTGCACCTGCTTTCATTTATGGTAATCTGATCTAAATGTAAGCCAAAATGACCAAAAGAAATGTCTTTTTTTTTTTTTTTAATGTGGGTAGTTTCCTGACTGGGAAACGAACCCAGGTCTCAGTGTCAGTACACCACCAGGGAATTCCCAAAAGAAATGTCTTTTGTGTTGTTGTTATTACTACCAAAATTTTAGGATGGAGTCTAAACTGAATCAATTAAAATATTGAATTGATATCATCTCTGAAGCTTTGGGATTACTCTTTACATAAGTATTATTTCCACCACGCAAACTGTTTGGATACTAATTACCTGAAACAGTGCTAATTGGAGGAAAAGGGAAAACCATAAATCCATCTGTCATGGAAAGGTTTGTAAGGCCGTGATGAATATATATTACATAGAAGATACTCTAAAATTTTAAGTGAATTTCTCAATCTGTGGTTTGTGGAAAAAAATATTTTTTAATAAAGGGATTTGGGATAAAATTATAAAGCATGTAAGAAAAAAATTAACACAAGAGCCACGGCCTTGAAGTAGATGAAGAATTCCTAAAGTCACACCAAAAGCTTTATGCAATAAACATTTATATATTGAACCTTTATTAAGAAACCATTAATCTAAGAACAATACTTATAGAATAAGAAACAAGATGCAGGTGGAGAGAAGGTATTTACAATGTACACATTGACAAAAAAAAAAAAACAAATCTGGAATAGATATATGTATGAGGGCTGTCCAGAAAGTACCCAGCCATGTAATATGAAAAATAGGTAGAAGCATTGAGGGCATTTTTTCAGACAGCTCTCATATGTGTATAATTTAATGAAGCGATTTGAGAAGTTCTGAATTAGTGAATCAATAAGGCTGTGTATATACAAATGTTCGGAAAATCCTTGAGACTTCAAATCCCCACAGTCCTGACAAACCTCTGGGTTGTGTACCAGAGTAATTCCAAATTGATCAAGTTTTAAGAAGGAAAAATCTCTTGTTACCTACCTTTTGAAAAGAGACATAGTATCATCAACGCACTTAACTGCTAACATTAGTCTACATATAACAGTTTAGAAGAAAATTACTGATCAAAACCTGACACATTCTTTTGGAGTTCCCTGGTGGTGTAGCAGCTAGGTTTCAGCACTCTTAACACCGCAGCCTGGATTCGATTCCCAACCAGGGAACTACCCAAAACTAAATAAATAAATAAATTACCTGACACATTCTTTAGATTTCAGTTGTTTGCTTTACTTCCAGTTAGTTGGGAAATTACCAATAAAATATGGAATATAAGGATAGGTACAGGAAAGTGTTCTGAGACAAATGACAAGTAAATTTCTAAAAAATTAAAAGTGCTTTTATTCAGAATAGAAATATCAATTATGAATGAATTGTTATGTAGAAACTTTAGCTGCTTACTTTATTTTGTTACATTTGAACATAAAAGGTGTGGGGATCTAACTCTTTTCAGGGAAGAAATAGAGAAAAACATGATTATTAAGTAGGGAAATTACCATACTTAACTCTATGTATATTTATCCTGACTACTGCCGGCATTGGACCCTTTGCCTCTGATGCAATGATTATTAAAGGCCTGTCGTGGATCTAGAATATTCTAGAATAGAAACTGATAGAACTGGTTTGGATATTCTTTGATAAGATGAAATCTAAACACACAAATAAAACAATTTTCTGTATAATGCTTTTAAAAATGATTCTATTGAATTTTAATGTATGGTCTTTTTAAAAGTTCTATAAATATTGCTATGTAAGGGTGATTATTTTTCTGACATAGTTTCATTTTCCAAGCTGAATTTAATTTTTTGTTTGTTGCTATACTTATTACCCCCTAGATCAATTTATTACTCTGTTTATTCTACTCTTTTGTATACCTACCAATTTATTATCATTCACATGTCCTACTAATGTGCAGTTTCCTTCCCTATCTAGATCAGTAATTTAATAGTAAAGAAGATTGCAGCTTTTATCAGCCCTTCAGAACTTCCTTCTTAATACTTTCCCCATCCCATTCAATAACATCTGTCATTGCCCTTTCTTTATTAATTTTGGACCTGTTTTCAATCTGTAAAACTGCTCTTTTCCAAATCCATTTAGGCTAATTTTGCAAATATTATTTTTTACATGGTGTCAAATACTTCATAAATGGGATTTGACTCAGAATAAAAGACAGAGTATCTGAAATACGATTCATATGCTCAGGAAATAATTTATGACTTTATATGATCATTTGTATTTTGAAACTTGACTGTTACAGTCATTTTGAAACATCATATAAAAAGATACGATTAATTCCTTATAAATTTAGCCAATGTTATATCTATCTGACTATTGTCTGTCTGTCTATCTATGTATCATCTTTTCATAGGCAAACACACACACATACACAGATACACTTACTTGGAGGTCTTCAATTAATCTCACTTGAAGTGTAATATTAGAAATACTCTGATTACTTTTTCACTCAGAATATGTTCCCAATCAAAAACATATGTAATTGAGTTTATTTTTGGCAGTTATTCAGATCTATCAGAATTGTAGTGATATCTAGCATACAATATATTTGCTAATTCACTTTAGTTCATTTAAATTTTGTAAAGCTTTTTTATAATGTTTTGTTACTTGGTTCTATGGTACTCAACTTCCCAAAAAACATATAGTTTGAATAGTGTTAACTCATTTTAATGAATAAAGTTATATATGGGTACAAATCTGCACAAGTTAGTGAAATGATTGGAATTTTTTACCTATTTAGCAAATGTTTTATTTAGCATCTATTAGAGGTTTTTTGTTTTTTGTTTTTTTAAATTTATTTTTATTGTTAGCCTTACTGGAGTGACATCTGTTAGCAAGAATTACATAGGTTTCAGGCATACAATTATACAGTGTGTTGTCAGCATCTATTAGTTTTTCCTGTACTATTCTGGAGTCTGAAGATATAAAACAATATTTTAAAAACCTATCATATTTTGCCATGTAGAATGTACACATTTTTGCCCAAATTTGTGAGGGAAAAATAAAGGTGCACATTGTACATGGGTAGTATCAATTCAGTATCTAGATAAATGTTTTTAATTATTTTATTTATGCTTTTAAGTTGTTACATAGAATTTCTTCTACCATAGTATGTTAAAAAATAAACACTAAAATTCCTTTACAATACAAAAGACAACTACCTAAATATAAATAAATACAAATTTGAATTAAAAAATTAAAACAAAATATTTTTTTCCCCTTGGCCAATGTTTGGGCCAAAAATGTGGTTGTGCATTATACACAGGAGCAAATTATACATGGCAAAATACAGTAATTTTAAGAACATTATAGTCTGTATGACTAATGTTTCTAAGGTGAGAGCAAGTGGGAATCACATAAACACACACTGTAACTTTTGTTATGCTAGTTTTGTTTTCATAGGACACGAGTCATTTTGGTCATGCTCAATAATGTTAGGTCATAAATTCTTTATTAAAATCTTTTTGTAATTAACAGAATTGTGAGAAATAAACTAGGTATTTTTATTTGTACAAAAGAAGTCTATTCTATTGCTTTAATCTTTTTTTCCTTTTAATTCATAAATTAAGCTACATATTGTTGATATTTTTCTTCAAGAATGAGAATTTGGTTCAATCTGCCCTTTTTTTTGGTATGTATTCCTTAAAGTGGAAGCTTTATAGAACATATAATCATTCTCCATGGGAATATAAAATTTATACTTTGGGAAATCAAGCTTTCTCATTTATTATTGGCTGACTGCAGCAAAGATTTTTGAGATATGTATAAATACAATTATTTATTATTTAAAATTCAATTATTAAGTCAATAACAACTTCATTTACTATGTCACACTTGTGCCTCCATATTTTTGGTTTTCTTATACCATCATATATTGTATAGGATAAGTGGGTTTAAGTCACTCGACTTTACCACTTCTTACCAATTCTTGGGGAATATTTCGAAGATTGAAATTTTTGCTAAAATCAAGTTATGGTATAAGTTTTAGTAGCCTCTAATTTAATCCTACCCATTAAAAGGAATTATTTTTATAGGCATAGTGCTTAGTGATCTCTTTACTTTCAAGGGCCAACAAAAAAACTTCATTGGTTGTTTTTTTTTTTATTTTTTTTTATTTTTTATTGGGGTGACATCTGTTAGCAAGGATTACATAGGTTTCAGGCATACAATGCTACAGTGCATTGTCACCTTGTTGTATAATAAGTTCACCACCTAATGTGACTTCTTTTTCCATCACCTTATATTTAGCTTCCCCCCTCTCCTCTCCCACTCCCTCCCCTTTCTCCCCTGCCTACCCACTCTTCCCCAAATAAACATTAAACTATTGATTGTGTCCATGGGTTGTTTGTTCATTTCTTTTTTTCCTTGCTTTCAGTTTTATATTCCACATATGAGTGAAATCATGCAGTTCTTTGTTTTTTCTGTCTGGCTTATTTCATTATTTCACTAAGCATGATGATCTCCAGGTCCATTCATTTTGTCACAAATGGCAATATTTCATCTTTTCTTACAGCTGAGTAATACTCCATTGTGTATATGTACCACAGCTTCTTTATCCAGTCATCTGTCGCTGGGACTTTTGGTTGTTTCCATGTTTTGGCCACTGTGAACAGTGCTGCAATGAACATTGGGGTACATAAGTCTTTGCGGACAAAGGTTTTCAAGTCCTTTGGGTAGATCCCCAGAAGGGGGATTGCTGGGTCAAGTGAAATTAGAAGAAAATTTAAAAAATTAGAGGAAAATAATGAACTTTTAGATCAAACAAAATGTATTAATATAATATTAATATATTCATCTTTAGACCTATGCAGTGATAATACATAATTTTGAATACTTTTGTGTATGTTCTAATGGAAGATGGGGCCGTGGAAGGCAGAAGTGCCTATGGCCCACAGCAAGCCTCACTGATCTTGACTCTCTTCATTGAAGCAAGGGAAGCTATGGAGTGGTTGATGAACCTAATCAATGAATTTACACAGATGAATTTGCTCTATAAATATATCTATATATACTATTAAATTTTGTGTATATTTGTTGAGTAAAAGCCATTACCAAGCATTTTCCACATTTTTCTAATTCTCACTAGTTTCTTATATTAATGAATTGATTGTAAGGGAAGTACAAGTAAACGGGCAAGATGATTTTATGTAGGGAATCTCAAGTGAACCATAAGCCATGGAAGTTTAATATTATATAAGTATATTTACAAAAAGTCGATGGAGAGAAAGAATTGACCAATCATATAGAATATTTTAGTTATTAGTGTTCCCTATATGCAGCTGTGGTAGTCCCTCCACTTTATATAACATCTTGCCCTCAACAATCTTCTCTGTATTTTGGATATAATTAAATGTAGAAGTGTTGAAATGACCTCAGAAGTCACTAATAAGTGTTATGGTTGATCTTTAAGGTTAAGAAAAGAAAAAACTATGAAGAAAATTACTGAATTACTTTATATAATAATGCAAAGATCTCAACCCTGTCATTTAAATTACTGTTCCAATCTGTTTGTGTTGTTGTAGTCTTTGCATGACCATAGTTAATAAAAGTATCATCATTACTTAATAATGTGGCCTGCTGTTTCTATCTTTAATTCTATCTGTATTTATCTTTCTCTTAGAGTCAGTTTGAGGAATACTGATATGCAAAATAGATTTCAACTGTCTAATTGAAATGCACATAATTTAATCACACTAAAGATGATGTAGAAACTTTCATAAATACGCTGCTTTTTCATATTCTTTATCTAGGAAGCAAAAATATAACAAATTAAACTGTAAATTTTACCTTTTGTATATTTATATCCTGACTCTCATAGAAAAGCACGTAATTATCTTGGGGTGTGCCGTTACTTCATTTAAACTTTGTGATTTTGAAATGGGGCATTCTAGACAAAATTAAAATTCATTGGTTTGATCCCCTGAACTTCTATTAAAATGTTTTTTTTTAATATTTAGTATTAAAGGAAATACAATGGAAATGAAATGGATGTATTTAAATAATATTTTTAATCTCTTCAGTTTTTTAGTTGACATGGGTGATTTAATCTCTGCCTTGTACCACAGGAAGCAGACAGTGTGGGTGAGCTGTCCACAGAGTAACTATCCCAGCGCCTTCCTCTGATGCTAGGATAGGTGTTCATCTGGCTGCCTCAACTGGGCTCTGCCCCGTGAGTCCTAAGTGAGATTTGCTGCAGGGCTTCTGGGAAAACATTTTATACTAGTTAAAAAGACTAAGTCCAGAGAGGAGCAGTTTCTTAATTGCATTACTTGGTTTCTCCTTTTTCCCTTTGGTGGATGGGATCCTTAAAGCTTTGGCACACAGAACAGCTGTCGGAAAAAACCCAGCCATAATGCCTCTGTTTCATATTTATATGGCTGGATACTTCTCAGACAGCCCTCACATACACGTATTTTTCTGTGGGATGACATGTGAGAATGAAACACATGCACGATGTGCATGGTGGAGTGGAAAGGCAGTTTGATAAGCTATAGCACACCCCAAAATATCTGCTTCTGGAATTCCTCTTGTGGGAGATAAATCAAAGTGTTGTCTCTTAACACATTATTATTTGTGCATTTATTTTCTCACAGCATGAAGAATAAAATGATTCTGATATATTTATATTACAACTTCTTTATTTTTTTTGAAGTTCTGTTTAAAGAATCTGGTTTACTTAATTGACATATTTATTACTATAAAAGTAATTGAGAAGTTTATTGTTGCAAAGATGTAGTAATACTGTCTTGTTTTCATAGCTTAATATTATTACATTTATTTATTTATTTATTCCAAACTAGTCATTGTGTATTTAATTTGTAATTCCCTGCTTAATAGTGATATGAAAAGTCCTTTCATATGTGTGTTGGCCATTTGTGATTCTTTTCCAGTGAATTGCCCTTCATAGTCTTTGCTCACTTTTTTATTTGCTTATCATTTTGTTCTCACAGTTTATTGGATGTTTCAGAGTTTATGGACACTTAGGCTTAAATTTACTGATATTTTCCTTTATAAAAAGTCTGTTTTTTTGTGCCTCATCAAAAAAATCCCTGCCCACTGAAACATTATTAAAATATTCTATATTCTATTTTTTAAAGTTGCTCTTACATTTGCTCTTTAATCCACATTGAATTAATATCTGTATATGCTGGAAGGTAGAAATATAATTCTGTTTTATATAGACCATGTTGGAAACATTTTTTGCTGTTTTTAAATGGAGTCATATTCTACTATATTTTTTATAATTTTTAAGGTAAAATTGTGTTTCATTTGTTAATTTGGATATTTATGCAGCCACCTTGCAGAATTATTTTAAATTTTGTAATACTTCACATATTTTCTAAGGTTATCTTTCTGTACAACTATCTATACATTTCTTGCAGAATTTCTTAATTTTTCTATTTTACTTCTGTCGTACTTGCATAGTTTGGACTTTCTAAACATTGTTGAAAATAAATAGCTGTGGTTTTTAAACATGAATACAAAGTATCTGTATAATATTGCTCCTATGAAGAGATAGGAGTCCATGTCCCTTTCCCTAGAACATGAATGTAATTTGTGACATTTTTGACCTGAAGAGTAGGGCAGAATTGATACTGTGTGGTTTCTTAGGCTACATCATAAGTGCAACTTTTCTCTCGTTCATTAAAAAACTGGCTTCCCTCATGTCTAATGTAATAGATTTTAGGACCCTAAGGGCATCATGCTGTTAAGGATCCCAGTTTACATGGAGTGGCGATGTGTAGGCATCCCAGGTGATAGTCCTAGGTGAGCCCTGCCTAATTACTGGATATGTGAGTGAAGAAGCCACCAGATGATTCCAGTCCCCAGAAATTGGAGTCTTCTCAGGGAGGTCCACACATAATTAAGCAGAGAACGTCATTCCTGTTATGTCCAGTACAGATTTATTCTTTTCTTTTTTTATAAATATATTTTTTTATTGTTAGATTTACTGGGGTGACATTGGTTAGCAAGAATTACACAGGTTCCAGGTGTACAATTCTACAGTGCATCATCTGTGTGTTACGTTATGTGTTCACCACCCAGTGTGAGTTATCTTTCCATCACTAAATATTTGGTCCCCCTCCTTCCTCTCTCACCCCCTCCCTCTTCTCCCACCCCCTCCCCCCTTGCACCCTGATAATCATTAAACCATGGATTTTGTCCATGAGTTTTTTCTTTGTTTCTTTGTTGCTTCAGTTTATATTCCACATATGAGTAAAGTCTTACGGTTCTTGGTTTTTTTCTGTCTGGCTTATTTCACTTGGCATGATGATCTAACGGTCCATCCATTTTGTTGCAAATGGTAGTATTTTATCCTTTTTACAGCTGAGTGATACGCTATTGCGTAGACATTTTTAAGTCACAAATCCCAGTTGCATAGTAAAATTGTTATTTTGCATCACTAATTATTGAGGGTGGTTTGTTATGCAAAACAGATAATCAAAACTGGAAAAAACATCTAATTCTTATTCTTGACTTTAATGAGAATACCTTGAAAATGCCAGTGTTAAATACGGTATTTGGAATAGATTTTGATATTGGCTATTAGCTGGACAAGGAAATCCTTTTTCTTGCCTTTTCCAGCTCCTAGGCATCTCCCACATTCCTTAACTTGGGGCCTCTTACTCCTGCATCTTCAAAGCCAGCAGCATAGCATCTTCAAATCCCTCTTACTCTGATACTCCTTCCTCTCTCTTTCTCTTATGAGGACCATTATAATGACCTTAGGCTACCTGGATAATCTCCCTATGGCAAGTCTTTTAACTTAGTGGCATTCGCAAAGTCTCTTTATGGTAATATTCACAAGTTTGGGGGATTTAAAATGAACATCTTTGGTACAGAGGAATAATTAGTATGCCTACCACACCATCCAATTTATAACTGAGTCTGGGATTAGCCTTGCCTTTAATTTCCACCGTGACAGTCCTCAGGTGTCCAATTAAATCTACCCTGGTAGGAGTCTTCAACAGAAAATAGCCTTAAGTAGATGAAGTCAAATACAGCATAGACGAGCTTGTGTGAAAGGTATAGTTAGATTAATTAATGGGAAAAAGCCACCACGAGGCTGGCTTGGACAGTGATGAAGTTCAAAGAAGCTTGATCTGGAAAAAACACTCTTGAAACAAATACTGGATGTTCTAAAGAACATCTTCAGGCAATCAGACATTTGTAGGCAACCAGATGTCTTCATCATGGACACTGCACCTCTTCACAAGGCAGCACTGCTTTCTGAAGTTGAAGGCAGGTCTTGCCTGTGCATTACACTGTGTCATTCTTTCTATCAATTCAAATTTATTATTATTAGTTATATTTTTATAGGTAGTTAACTAATTAGTTTAAGGTGGATTCTACAGATCATTAAGTTCTTTCTTCATAGCTAAGTCCAAACCTCCTGAAGTCCAAGAGGTTATATTAATGGTCTAGAAGCAAAACTTTATGGTAAAATGAGTGGAAATACTAAAACTTCAAGGAAACTATTAGCTGTAACTACTTTCTTCTAAACTCAAGCATAAGATTATAATTCAGTCTTGAGAGGAGTAGAAGAATAAAAAGTTTTACCTCCAAATTTTGCTTGTCTCCTGGACTTTTCTGTCCACATCATATGGGACAGAAGTTAAACTTAAAAATCTTTCCAGTAAATGTCATTGAGAATCTTGGATATTCATATGCAAATGATAAAATTGAACTCCTGTTTATACTACTCAACAAAATTAACTTGAAATAGATTAGATATTTAAATGTAAGACCTGAAACTGTAAAATGCTCAGAAGAAAGCATAATTGAAAAGCTCCTGATACTGGTCTTGGCATAACTTTTTGGATATGATATCAAAAGTACAAGAAACAAAAGCAAAAATAAATGAATTTAAAAAGGTTTTGCACAGCAAAGAAACAATCAACAGAATGAAGAAGTTACCTACAGAATGGGAGAAAATATTTGCAAACAATATATCACACATAGGGCTAATATCCAAAATATGTAAGAAACTTATACAATTGAATAGATAGAAACTCAAAAAGTCTGATTTAAAAATGTGTAGACCTGAATAGATATTTTCCAAAAATGACATACAAATCATAGAAATTGCCAAAACGTACCTTAAAAAATGTTCGACATCTCAACATCTTCACAGGAAATTTAAATCAAAACCACAATGAGATATCAATTCATACTTATTAGAGTAGCTGTTATCAAAAGGACAAGAGATAAATGTTGGTGAGGCTATGGAGAAAAGGGAACCCTAGTGCACAGGTGATGGAAATATGAATTGGTAATACCACTATGGAAAACAATATGAAAGTTCCTCAAACAATTAAAAATAAAGCTGCCACATGATTCAGAAATCCCACTTCTGGGTGTATATCTTAGAAAAATGAAATTAGTACCTTGCAGACACATCTGAGTCTCCATTTTTATGGTAGCATTATTCACAATAGACAAGACATGAGAACAATGTAAGTGTCTTAATGGATAAGAAAACGTAGTGTGTATGTATAATGGAATATTATTCAGTCATAAAAATGGGGAATCCTGCCATTTGTGGCAACATGAATAGAACTTGAGGGTGTTATGCTAACTGAAATAAGTCAGACAGAGAAAGATAAATACTGTATAATCTAAGTTATATTTGGATTTTTTTTTAAAGCCAAACTCATAGAAACACAAAGTAGTATGGTGGTTGGCAGGGGCTAGTGGGTAGAGGATATGGGAAGATACAGATTAAAGGTACAGCCACCAAGGTATAAAAGGAATAAATGTTGGCTATTGATATTCACCACGGTGATGATAGTTAACAATACTTTATTGTATATTGATAGTTGATAAGAAGATAGATGTTAAGTGTTCTCACTCCCCCCCCCCAAATTATAATTATGTGAGATGATGGATGTGTTATTCAACCTTTTTGAGGTAATTATATCACAGTATATGCACACATCCTATTCTCATGTTGTACACCCTAAACTTACACTGTGTTACATGTCAATTATATCTAAATAAAGCTGGAAAAAATGAAATGAAGATTGCATTGTCTTTCTTGGATCCTATTTCCTATATGTTCAACTTGTTTGGTACAACAAGATGCCATGTGCAGAGACATATGGAATACTTTGAATGATTATGGTATAAAGGCACTAATACGGCAGATTAAATTTATCTCACTTGGGAAATAATTAGGTACTATATAACATATTGAAATACTTAAATCCATGGCCATCTTTAAAAGTAAACTTGAAAGAAGAATGGGAATAGAAATTTCTTCAGAAGAAGAAACCAATTATTTGTGCTCGGTTGATTTATTTGGAAAACAATATTCCTATTTTTTTCCTTTAAATTTTAACAAGCAAGTCAATTGATTATATTTCGATGAGGTGTTCTTTAGAAACTTGGACTAATTATATTCCTCCTTGAGACTTTGACATTGCCAGTAGCTCTTGCTTGCACACGGTTAATTTATCATCTATATTGTTTTCATTTTTAAGTATGAATCACTGTGGTATTGGTGTCTGCATATGGCTGATATTGTAGTTTACTCATTCAAGACTTTTTGTAGAGTAGACAGAGTTAACATCAACAATGATTACTAGTTTGTTTAATTGTTTAAATAACTTGAAGAATCTGGTTTGTTGTCCTTTTAAAAGATCAAATATTCTATTTAAATCCAAACCATATTAATGGTCTGTTTTATAAATGTTAAATACCATGTTGTGTATAAATACAACTTGATATCAAAAGCTATTAACCTGAATTCTAAAATTCCTACTTCAGGCCATACATAAAACATCAGTGCAAAATGTTAATAGAAAGTGCTTGAGATAGCCTATTTTTCTTGAAGCATCTCATTTTATTATATATCTCTATTCTATGCTCATTGAAACCCATTTTTTTCCATATTTGCATTCTGAGACTAAAACTTGGTTCTAGATATTTGGGATCAGGTAATAATATATTGGAGGAGCTTAAACACAATTCATGCATAATAACTAATCTCTGAATATTTTATCTTTCTATTTCCTTCCCAGTTATGGCTATAAAACTGTGACTCTTTCCTATTAGACAGTTTTTCCTTGTTGACTAGAGTGTGTTCATATTTGATCTATATTTGCTACATATTGAATCACTAGTATTAGCCATTGGATTAAAGAAGGTATCTATCAAAAGAGAGTGTATAGCATAATAAATAATATATGTGAATATAGATTTGTAAAATATGCACAAGCGTTCTTCACATGGATATTTCATAAAATACCAAGGGTAGTAGAATAAATCCTAATTCCAGGGATTTTCTTCCCCCACCAGGATCAGAGAATAAATTATTCAGTTGTTTTTTCTTTTTTTAATTTAACTGTAGAGCTTTTACATTTGTGGGTATGCTTCTATAAATAAGTTGTCCCCAAACCTGCAATCTCTTCTAAATCTCCTTTAATACTTTTCAGATAAGTAGATTTTTGCCCTCCTCCAGGAAATTTTGATTTTATATGTCCTATCTAAGATACAGGGGTTCATATTTGTAATAAGCTCTCTATTTCTAATTTATAGTCACATTTGGAAACACTTCCTTAGATTCCCTTTTGATCTTTCTATAATATGAAATTCTAAAATGAGCTTTCAGAAAGTACAGGATTACAGCCAAGTTATGGTCGAATTTTTTTTATAGCTGCTGCCTGTGATTTTATTCTGTATTGTTTATTTAAGATAAATTCTTATGCCAGATGTAAGAGAGGAAACGTTTCAATTTGTTGTGACAGTTTGGGTGCTTTTCTTGAATTCATGCACATACTGGATCATTAAACTTCCACATGGAGGCAGAACACAGGAGTGGCTATTTCTGAACAAGACTGTCATTTCTTTCTTGGGAGAAAAGCCTTATATACTCATAGGTTTTTGGACATGCAGTCAATTGAAACTTGATAGTAAAACAGCAAAAAGTAGAAAAATTCTTTCTAGATTAGCAAAGTTTTTAAGAGTCGATAATAATAATCTGCTACCTCAATCATAAATTAATCTCAACATATCTATTATAGGAAATGAATATTAGAGGATAATTATCTTCTAGTTCATGCCCACTGCTGGATTAAAAAGAAATAGCTTGTTAACTAATGATAGAGTATAATATATTAGAAAATACCTGAAAAGAAATAATAAAAAATTAATGATATTAACTAATAACAATTGTTATTATTATGCTAGAATTGACGCCTAGTTGACCTGAGAATTGACAGCATGAACAAGGATCATAATTTTTGTTGAGATGACATACTGGTGTATGATATTTATTTATTTTTATTTATTTATTTATTTCAGTTACATTTGACATACAATATTATATGAGTTTCAAGTGTACAGCATAGTGGGAAACCATTTGTATAACTTATAAAATCCTCATTCTGATAAATCTGTTTCCCCTCTGGTTCCCCTCTGACATTATATAGTTATTACAATGTTGTTGACTCTATGCCCAATGCTGCACTTCACATCCTTGTGACTATTTTGTAACTATAAATTTGTACTTCTTGATTTATTCCCCATTTTCACCCACCCCTCCAGCTCTCCTCCCCTGACTCCACCAAATCTGGTACCCATCTGACACCATATACGGTTATTACAACATTATTGACTGTATTCCCATGGTATTCCCTATATTCCCATAACTATTACTTTGTAACCACCAAACTGAACTTCCCAATCTCTTCCCCTTATTTCAAACCCTCCCCAAACCTTCCTCCCATCTGGCAACAAACCAAATGTTTTCTGTATCTAATGAATCTGTTTCTGTTCTACTTGTTTATTTTCTTCTTTGGATTTCACCTATAAGTTAAGTCAACTTATACCTGTCTTCTTCTGTTTGATACTCCACTTGGAACTGTTGATATATATAGCCATTGCCATTTTATTAATCATAATTTTTGCTTTTTATTTTTTTAAAGAAATCCCTTTAACATTCTTTGTAGTAATGGTTTGGTGGTGATGAACTCTTTTAGCTTTTTCTTGTCTGGGAAGCTCTTTATCTGTCCTTCAATTTTGAATCCTGGCCTTGCTGGATACATCAATCTTGCTTGTAGCTCCTTGGTTTTCAACACGTTGAATATTTTCTGCCACTCACTTCTGCCCTGCAAAGTTTCTGTTGAGAAATCCACTGACAGTCATATAGATGATCCCTTCTAAGTCACTATTTGCCTTTCTCTTGCTGCTTTTAATATTATCTGTCTTTAACTTTTGCTGTTTTTATTATGTGGTATCTCCTTGTAAGCTGGTTTAGGTTTATCTAGTTTGGGACTCTCTGTGTTTCTGGATTTATATGTCAGTTTCCTTCACCAGATTAGGAAAATTTTCAGTCATTATTTCTTCATATAAATGCTTCATCCCTTGCTGTTTCTCTTCCCTTTTGGTACTCGTATGATATGGCTGTCATTATGCCTGATGTTGTCCCAGAGGAAGTTTATATCTTGATTTTTGTGGATTTTTTCTTTTTGTTGTTTTGACTGGATGTCTGCCATCTTTACCTGCAAATCACTCATTCGTGCCTCTGCTTCATCTAGTCTGGTGATTCCTTTTATTCCAGTCTTCATTTCAGTTATTGTAATTTTTATCTCTGCCTAATTTTTTTTTATGATCTGTATGTGTTTATGTTTGCTATCTCTATGCTAGAATTATCACTAATTTCTCTGGTCATTTTATATCCCTTGTACTGAGCTCTGTGTTTGATAGGTTGTTGAACCCCACCCTGTTTACTGTGATTTTTATGCTGTTATTTCCTTGTTTCCTCATTCTGGCGGCCACTCTGTAGATATTCTGCTCTTTAACCCAGCACTCACTGCTGCAGTTTCTTTGGGGTTCACTGTTAATACTGGGAGGGCAGAGGTCTGGAAGTGGAGCAGGTGGCCAGGGTCCACACCTTTGTTTTCTGCCTGAAGCTGCAGGGCTAGGCTGTGCAGGCAGTGCGCGCTTACGCCTTTCTGATTTTGGTTTGCTCTGAGGTCTTTGCCCTGAGCCTTGGGAGTCAGCTACCCTGTATGCTGGTCCCACAGACAGGGCTGGGTGTGGGCAGAGAAATGCACCTGCAGCCTCCTTTCCTTCTCCTTCCAGGGCTACAGCAAAGTTGGGCTGTGTCTCCTCACTGCCCCGATCACTCCCCCTTCTCTTGGAACCAGAGAGTGAAGTCAGGCCACCCAGTCTCACGCATCCTCCTGGGGGCAAAAGTGAGGTCTGGTTGCAGTGTCTCACATTCCCTGCCTCGATCTCCTTTTCTCTGTCCCTCAGACCCAGTGAGGTCTAGAATGCTCATCCACTGCCTTTTTCCTCCTCCCTCCCACAGCAGCAGAGTTCCAAGGAGGGACCCTCGCATAGTTCACATCTCTGTGCTTCCCTTTTTTTTTGCCTCTGTTTGCTCCGCTCCCCACCTGCAGGTACCTTGAGTGGGTGCAATGAGTGGGTTTCTTAGCTGTGTTTGTGTGTTGTGTAGGGAGTCCTTGTTGAGTTATAGATGTGTTTTGTGTTGTAATCTCCTGGTGTATGATATTTAAACATAAGAGATGGATGGACTGCTGTAAAATGTTTATGTGCTGTTTTCTCAGTGATTTTTACATTAGGAATAGAATTATTGGACATAATGCATGCTTGCTCCTTCTATAAGGTATTTTGAGAAACATTATTTTTAAGGAACATATGTTAGAGAGGCATGTTCCAACAGTTGTAGAGAGTGAAATTGACCTTGAGTTTTAAAGTTACCTAGCAAATTAAGAGATCTGTAATAGATACACAAGTCATCGTTACCCATATTTTTTAATATATAAGTAGACCACACTTTGAGTTGATCTTGTATCAATAAAATGTTAATTAAGGTAAACATTTGGCTAATTTGGTGCTAGGATATTACCTAATTTTTTTTCTGAATTCTTGCTTGAGATTTAATTAAGATGTTTCCAAGTAAATAAAACATATTTTGCCATGTGTAATGTATATATAACACACACCCACTATTTTGGACCAAACTATCAGGGAAAAACATCTTTTGTTTTAATTTTTTAATTCAAGTTTTTATTTGTTTATATTTAAGTACTTGTTTTTTGTATTATAAAGAAAGGAATTTTAGCATTTATTTTTTAAACATAATATGGTACCTGTATTTCAGGGTATTATTTTGAATGTGGATATTGTTGTTGATTTCTGGAATTATGCTTTTAACTCATAAGCATAAATCAAAGAAAAATATTTATGTAGATACAGAATTACTACTACCCATGTACAATGTGCATCCTCATTTTTCCCTCCCAAATTGGGGCAAAAAGTGCACATTATACACGGCAAAATACGGTACTTAAAAATCCCAGTAGGTGAAACTGAGGTGGATCTACAAATGTAGAAAATGTTAGGTGGTTAATGTTTAACTACTAGCATTCTAAAGTAAAAACAGCTCTTATTGTAGCATTTGACAATTTGAGTGGTGCAATTAACACTAACCGTGGGTGATGTCAACCTAGCAATATTATGCCACTGAACATGGATTTTGGAAGAGACACGCACAGAACTTGGCTCTCACAGCAGATATGAGCTATGCATTATATGATTTAAACTGCCCAGATATTAATTGTTTTCTATTTACTTTCATATACATCTATGTGAAGTAAATTTTTGTTTAAACACAGACTAAAATGATCCCCACTTTTTCTAGCCTCTTGGCATTCCCACCTTTGTGTAATCCTCTCCCCACAAGTGTCACTGGAACCTGTGATTTGTTTTTAAACAACAGAATATGCCAAAAGTGATCAGGTGTCACCCCCATGATTATATTGTTAATACATAAGATTATAATAGCCCTTTCGCAGAAGAGTTTTTTCTTTTGCTAGATTAGGTAAAGCAAACAGCCGTATTAGGAGGTCCACCAGGCAAAAAACTGAGAGAAACCTCAGGTTGACAGCCAATAAGAAACAGACCTTAACCCAGTGGTCCCCCTAGAACTGCATTCTGCCACCTATATGTGAGTCCTTAAGCAGATCCTTCCCGTGTCAAGCCCTGAGATGAAACTGTAATGACATCTTCGTTATAGCCACGTAGAGAACCCAGCTAAGCTATACCTAGACTCCTGACCCATGAAGACTGTAAGATAATAAATGTATAGATTTTAAACCAATATATTTGTTATGAATAGTATTCCTTAAAAATAACTAATACAACATACATGGTATTTACTGTGTTCAGACAGTATACCAAGAGCCTTGAAAAATGTTTACTCACTTAATCTCCATAACAGTCCCAGGGTTTTATAAATAGGGCAATGAAGGCACACAATAATTAAATAACTTGTCCAGTTTCACTGAGCAATGAAGTGGATAAGATAGAATACAGATCTAAGCAGCTGGGCTCTTGAGTCCATATCATTAACCTCTAAAATATATTCTCTGTGGTTTCACTGTGACAACCTTAATGAACCCATTAGCCCAATCTAAAATCTGCAACTAGGATATGTCATAATATGCTTCTTTGAAAGCATAATACTTTGCTTGTTAATGGATTGAAACTTAATAACTTTGTAAGCCATCTCATCTGAATTCCACTGAGGTATTTTCTCACAAACACTGCCAGGAGTTGCTATGCTTCCTGGCAAGCTCAATCAAACCAAGAAATGCGATGCCTCAGTTGGTTAGACTCGGGAGAATTAAGATTGGTTGCAGCCTGTCTCCAATCTGTTTGTGTGTAGTTAGAAAAGACATCTCTGCCAGAAGACAATTAAAGCAGGACACTGTAAATATTTTAGCCAACATTATGTAATCATTTCTCCATCTTAGCTATCATATCTCATGATTTCAGTCCCTCACTTAGACTAAACAATCCTGATATTACCCAATATTAAAATAAGATTAAAGGGAAACTTGTAACTTGATCTAAAATATCCTTTTCATACATAAAGTTAAGGAAATGATAATTGATTATAAAATAAATGACCATGTTGCCACACTATTTTTTTTATATTGTAATATTGGATATCAGTTACAAGTACTACATTCTGATGCTGACTAGTGTCAAATTCTAGATGACAGATGGAAGACTTCATTTAATGCAGAAATTTTAGTTGATTGTCTAAATTAAATCAGATGTTCATCTCTACAACGTAAGTGGCAATCCTGAAGTTCTAACATTGGAATTGTCCACATTATTATATCATGCAATAAATGTTTACCATTTTAACACACAGAAGTGTGGTGGATTTGTTTGCAACAAACCTGTAGAACTCCAGAAATTAGTATCCATTCCTTACTAGTCAAATATGACTGTGTCAGACAATTCTCCAAACCCTAAAAGTATCTTTTCACACAATACATTTCAACACATTTCTTGAGTATCTACCACATTTTTAATGTGATAAATGGTTAAACCAATTCCATACTATCTTACCTTACCCCCCTCTTTACTTCTTAAATCAATGTATATTATGACTTTTAAATTTTATAATAATATGTTTATATTTGTGTTATCCACCAAATTATGAGCTCCAGTGCTTTTGTCATAGTCATTTACTTGTATTTATTCTCAGTACAAAACATAGAAGGTTTTCAGCAAAGTATTTATTGTATGAATGAATGAGTTTATTAGTTGTTCATACCCTCAAAGGAAATATATATTCATGTGCTTAAGATGTTCATACTGTTGGTCATTTATTAAATGTCAAAAGTATGAAACATGATATGTGTAAATGCAACTGCCCTTGTGTTTGCTACAATAGAATGGTATCGTGAGCTTGGGGTGTCATTTGTGGCAAAGAAATGGGGTCACTAAATTCTTTCAATTTGAGGACTTATAAAAATATATATTTAATATATATATCGGTTTTTTTCACCTTTCTGTCAGTGATAAAGAAAAATGAAAAATTAGTAAAATGAAATAATCATATAACTTATCAAGAAAAACTTTATTTTCTGATTATGTACCTTGAGGCATTTTCTCCTTTTACTTTTCAGAAATCCTTAGGAGGAGCAAGGAGATGAGAGAAAGAAAGTGAAAACAAAGAGATTACACTATGTAATTCACTAATCCAGATAAACCTAGTTTCCATAACACTGCGTTTTCTATCCTTTTGAGGACATACGTTACTAATTAACTCAAAGGTTATAAGCAAATTGTATGTCATTCAAAATGTTCCCACACACAATCTGTTCTGTCAGGCAATATTAACCGAGATTCCCATCTCACTTGTAAAGAAAATATCAAATCTCCAATTGCATTAAATCTGTTGGTTTTGATCAATTTATTTTGATAATCATGAAAAAATACAGTTTGAGGATGTTTTCACTCAAACAATAGCTATTGTTTTGTATACAAAAGCCTTGAAATGACCCTTTCAGATGACAGACCTATTTTCCCCCGATTAAATGCAAATTCCACTAAGAATGGTAATATGGCAGACTGTTCAATCCATAGTTAATTCAAAATACTTTGTTTCTTCCTTTATCTTCCCCAAATGCCAATCTTGAGACATTGTTCTAGTGTCATTCAGGTAGTTAGTATTATTTTCTTCCTTCGCAAACCTATTCCTCGTGGTGATGGAATGAGGATAATAAAAATGGTAAACAGATGTCCTCCCCTCTTGCTTGACTGCATGTAGCAAATTTGCAGAACACTGTTGTCATTTTTCTGTATTTAATACTAACTGGGTATCGGTTTCATCTTGTACAAGCTATTGAATTATTTGTTTTCTTGAACAGCCTTCCTCCCCATGCAGTTTAGTTCCTTGGTGCTTGAAATTCGGCTAATGTTTAAACTTTTCTTTATAGCTTCTCTAATTACCTTACTGCCTTCTATCTTCTCCATCAGTGATTCAGTGCGTTAAGTTGACTCTTGCTCTATGACAAACCACCCCAAAACTTAGTGATCTTTTAATTATTATTGTTTATAATTACTGCTAGGTAGGCTGACCAGATGTACAATTTTAAACAAGACAGAAAACAATGATACTGTCCCATTTCAAATGGTACGTATGGTCTGTCTAGTCTCATGGGGCTTATTTCAGGGTGTCAGTAGGCTGTCCCATTTGAAATGGGACAGTACCATTGTTTTCTGTCACATGTTTAAAATGGTGCATCTGGTCAGCCTATTGCTTGCTCGGTGGTTCAGATATGGGCCCATTTACCTTATCTCTGGCCAGCTCTATTATCTGTAGTCAGCTAACCTGTCTCCTGGCCATTGGGGTAACCCAGGATAGCTTTGTTCATGCAGGTTGGTTGGCTGAGGTTATTAGAGACTCATCCGTGTCTGTGTGTGTGTGTGTGTGTGTGTGTGTGTGTGTGTGTGTGTGTTTCATTTTCCAGAAAGATAGTTCAGGTTTGGTTATATGGTCATCTAAATTTTCCAAGTGCAGTAACAAGGCAAGTCCCAGCATACAAAGGACTTTTCTTTTCTTTATTATTAAACTTACTGGGGTGACATCTGTTAGCAAGGATTACATAGGTCTCAGGCATACAGTTCTACAGTGCATTGTCAGCTTGTACAATGAGTTCACCACCTAATGTGACTTCTCTTTCCATCACCTTATATTTAGCTTCACCCCCTCCTCTCCCACCACCCCTCCTCTCATCCCCTCCCCACTTATCCCCAAATAAACATTAAACTATTGATTGTGTCCATGAATTTTTTGTTGGTTTGTTCGTTTTCTGTTTGCTGCTTTCAGTTTTGTATTCCGCATATGAGTGAAGTCGTACCGTTTTTTGTTTTCTCTGTCAGGCTTATTACGAAGGACTTTTCTAGACAAATGCTTTTTGGGGAAAGGTGATTCTACTTAGATTACTTATGTTCTCTGCACAGTATTTTCACATAACTAAGTTGAGAAGAGGAATATTGGACAACTCAAAGGATCTGATAATATTCTATTTCTTAAAATCTGATAGATGTGTGTTCACTATTACTCTAATTGTTTACATTTAAATTTGTATAATTTGTTGTATAAACATATTCTTTTATATGGTATATTCTAATAAAAACACTTTTAGGAATTTGATAATAGAAAAAATAAACAGAACTATAAATTGACTACACTCACTAGGTTGGCAGCTAGCATTTGTTAGCGTTAGCGATACAGGAAATAAGTTACTCATTGGAAAATTTGAATAATTAAAGACAAAATAAAAGTGAAGGTAATAGATACAAAAAAGATGGAATCCTCTGTAGAGACAGTGCATTACTAAAAGAAAACTGATAAAATTTACCTCCCTAACTTTCTATTTTGTTACTTAACTACAATGGAATTAATCTGGAGGTAAGCAAAAAGGAAGGTATCTGAGAAATTTCCCCCAAAATTATAGTACACTTATGGATCACACATAGGTCCATAAGTGAACCACAACAGATATTAGCAAACACTTTGAACTGAATTCTTATTATAAATATTAATCATTTGTGTATTTGCAAATAACTTTTCCTGTACGGGGCTTATATTTTCACTCACTTTATTATTCGTAATTTAAATATAGTTGCATTTCTTGGTCCTCTCACTTATGATCTGTGCTTTTGTGTTTGAATAAAACATTTCCCTTTCTCCTAAAATTAACTAGATATTTCAAACCCAAAGAATTCCTGATCTTACTCCTAAACCTCCTTTCCTAATATTCTTCATCTCAGATGATAGAAATACCATCCTTTCAGTTAGTTAAGCAAAAAATCATGGATTTATCCTTGAGAACTCTCTTCCTCTTCAGTTTCACACTTAGTTTATCATGAAATCCAATTGACCTTATCCGAAATAATTTCATAATGGACAACTCTTACCTCCATGGTCATAACATTAGTCATGACATCAGATCCAGATTAATGCTATATTCACTGAGCTTTTCTCCTGCTTCACCTACTTGAATACCTCTTCAGCAAAACAGCCATGCTGATCATTTAAAATGTAGGTCATATCATGTTGTTCATTTTTAAAACTGGGCCTCATATTTTTATTTTTTAAAAGATTTTAACTACTGATTAAATTCCTTAAAATGTTATACTTAAGTTTGTTTTTAAACTTTTTTTCTTGGCACAGAAACAGATCCATAGATCAACAGAACAGAATAGAGAAACCAGAAATAAACCCATGCATATATGGTCAATAATTTCTGACAAAGGAGTTGTCATTATACAATGTGGAAAAGGTAGTCTCTTCAATAAATGGTGTTGGGAAAACTGGGCAATCACATGCAAAAGAATGAAACTGGACCCCTGTTTTGCACTATACACAAAAATCAACTCAAAATGGATTAAAGACTTGAACATAAGACCTAAAACTGCATCCTTGCCAGCATTTGTTGACTTTTGCCTTTTTGATGATAGCCAGTCTTAACAGGTGTGAGGTGATAACTCTTTGTGGTTCTAATTTGCATTTCCATGATACTTAGTAATGTTGAGCATCTTTTCATATGGCTATTAGCTGGTTTGATGTGATCTTTGGGAAAAAAACCTACTTAGTTTTCACTTTTTAATCAGATTGCTTGTTTATTTGTTGTTGTTGTTAGTGATTTGTATTAGTTCTTTATATATTTTGGATATTAACCCATTATCTAACATATGGTTTGCAAAAAATTGCTGTCATTTTGTTGGTTGTCTTGATTCTTTTTATTGTTTCTTTATTCTGTGCAGAAGTTTTTGAGTTTGATGTAGTCCCATTTGTTGATTTTTGCTTTTGTTGCTTATTCTTTTGGTGTCATATCCAAAAAAGTCATTGCTAAGGTCAATGTCAAGGACTTCCTTTTCCATGTTTTTTCTAGGAATTTTATGGTATCAAGTCTTATGTTTAAGTCTTGGATCCACTTCAAGTTAATTTTTTTTTTTTTAGTGGTGAAACAAAAAGATAGTTTATTGAAGAGAAAGTACACTGCAAAGAGGTAGGAGCAGGTTCAAACAAAGAGAGTGGCTCAAGAGCCTCAAGTTAATTTTTGTTGCAGTTTGAGATAGGGGTCCAATGTCATTATTCTGAATGTGTTTCTCCATTTTTTCCAGCACCATTTGTTGAAGAGACTGTTGTTTCCTCTTTGGGTTCTTGGCTTCCTTGATGAATATTAGTTGGCCATGTGTGCTGGGATTGATTTAATTCTGGATTTATTCTGTTCTGTTGGTGTATGGGTTTATTTTTGTTCCACTACCATACTGCTTTTATTACTATTGCTTTGTCGTATAGTTTGAAACCAGGAAGTGTGATATCTCTGTCCTTGTTCTTTTCTTTCAGGACTGTTTTGGATAGCTGGGGTCTTTTGTGATTCCACACATATTTTAGGATGGTTTCTTTGTTTCTTCTGTGAAGAAAGCCTTTGGTATTTTGTTGGGAATTGCATTAATCTAGATGAGTTTGGGTAGTATGCATACTTTAACAATGTTATTTCTTCCAGTCCATAAACATGGAATGTCTTTCCATTTGGTTGTCTTCTACTGTTTCTTTCAGTAAAGTTTTATGGATTGCATTGTGCAGATCTTATACTTCCTTGGTTAAATTTATGTATTTTTTTAAAAATTCTATTGTGAATGGAATAGTGTGGTGCAATATAAGCCCTCATATACTGTTTGTAGGAATGCAAATTGGTGCAAGTACAATGAAAAACAATGTGTAAGTTCTTCAAACAAAAGAAATTTACATGTTATCCAACAACTCTATTTCTGGGTATACAAGAGCTTTCTGGAAAGTATCCAGCCATTGAATATGAACAATAGATTTTTTTCTAGCCAGGCCTCATATACCCAAAGGAAATGAAAACAGAATTTCAAAGATATATTTGTATTTCCATGTCTATTGCAGCAGTATTCACAATAGCCAAGTATGGAAATAACCTAAATGCCCATCAATGGATGAATGGGTAAAGAAGTTGTGTGTGTGTGTGTGTGTGTGTGTGTGTGTGTGTGTGTTTTGAATGCATTTTTATTTAGCCATGAGAAGGGAAAATATACTGCCATTTGGGACAACATGCTTGGATCTTGAGCACTTTATGCTATGTGAGACATGCAAAGAAAGACAAGTACTGCAAGTACTGTTTTATATCATTTATATGTAGAATCTAAAAGTGTCAAATTAAAAAAAGGAAAACTAAAATGGTAGTTACCAGAGGATATAAGGTAGGAGTACACAATTGAGGCTGTTTAAGAGTATAAACTTGCAATGAGTAGTAAATAAGACATAGAAATTTAATGTTCAGTACAGTGAATATAAATAATATTTTATTATGATTGTGTAATGTGATAGAAGTAATAAATATCACTACAATGGCAGTCATCTTACAGTATATAAATATATCAAATTAATATGTTGTATACCTTAATTTACATATTATATGTCAAATATACTCAATTTAAAAAATTAACTTAAGAAGACCTGAAATGTTAAAATGACTAGAAGAAAACATAGGAGATAAGCTTCTTGAATTGATCTTGGCAATTACTTTTTTGGATTTAGCACCAAAAGCAAAAGTAACAAAAACAAAAGTAAACGAATGGAAGTACATCAAACTAAAAAGGTCTTGTACTGTAAGGGGAACCTTACAAAACAACAACAAAAAGTCGAAACAGCCACGTATGGCATAGGTGAAAATATTTATAAACCATATATGTGAGAAGGGGTTAATATCTAAAATATGCAAGAAACTCATACAACCTGATTGCAAAAAAACAAATAACCCAGTTTAGAAATGAGCAAAGAACCTGAAAAAAATACGTTTTCAAAAAAGACACGCGATGGTCAACATGACTATGAAAAGACGCTTGCCATCACTAATCATCAGCAAAATGCAATTTGAAACCACAATCACATATCATTTCACATTTGTTAGGATATTTGTTATCAAAACGACAAGAAATAACAAATGCTGGGAAGGATGTGAAGAAAAAGGAATCCTGTACACCGTAGAAGGAAATGTAAACTATTATAGCCACTGTGGAAAACAATATGGAGGTTCCCCAAAAACTAAAAATAGAACTATCATATGATCCAGCCATCCTACTTCTGGGTATGTATATGAAGGAAAGAAAATAAACATCTTGAAATTAATATGTGCATCCCCATATTCATTGCAGCATTATTTAGATAGCCAACATATAAAACAATCTAATTTTCTGTTGACATAAATGGATAAAGAAAATGTGGTTTATATTTATATTATGTATATATAAAATATAAATATATGTATATATGTGTATACACATACATGCACACTCTTTAAGCAGGGAGACCCTTTACAAATATTTTTTAAATGACTAGATTGTGAAACTTGCTATTTGCCTCTACCAAGTAGTTTGTCAGGCTTTGAACTTGACATAGTTATGAAACATTCATCCATAATATTTGCAAGAACAAGCTGTTCTGCTTCAGCTTTCACAACTGAGGAGACCAGATGATTGACTCTATGATTCATACCAGTTTTGTCTAATCATCCAACATTGTAGACTGCCCAACATCAGCAAACTTTGCTGTTTTGGATAATGACATCTTGACTTTTATCACTGTCTTCATAAGGCATCAAGTGAGTGGGTGGAAAGACTGTCAAAGTGATTCCATTAAAATTATAAACACTTTATTTCTAGGTCACTTCAGATGTGTTTCTAAGATATGACAAACGCTGGTTAATATATGGTGAATACTAAAGGAATTAAAATTTACATACGGATGACTTTTTAGACTAGAGAATAAAACAAGTCAATGTAAGAGACCAAAACACAGTTGACTTCCTAAAGCAATTTCCAGATTGAGAAGCTGTAACAGGTAATTTCTAGAAGGATGGTCTTTGAAATTTCTAAGAGATTTTAATATATACCCATACCAGGGCATCACTATGAGAGAGTGCAGGGTATTGTCGATATACAGGACACGTTTTACTGTCTAAGATCCACAGTTACTACCAAGAAATCACCGATGATTCATAAATGTAGAATAAAAATATTCTAAAACTCTCTAAAGTCCTATCTCAAGGTTATGCAACCCCCATTATTGTGTGCCCTTTTTCTGATAGTCTAGACCCTCTATTATGGGAACTAGTAGTGGTTGCAATCATCTGCCACAACCATAACTTTCTACTGTGTCTGATTCCAATGTTTCCTTTTCTATAATCTGATGGCTAAGTCACTATAAAAGAGGTAGAACATTCGGCTTTTTTGGCAGAGGGAACCTACGTGGCATGGACTCCTGATGGATAGAAACTGTGACATAATAAATATGTATTATTTTAAGTCACTAACTTGTGGTAATTTGCTACACGGCCATGCAATATTAGTACAGTAAATACTCAATGACTATTAGTTATTCCAAAATATTCAGTGAATCCTGGACACTAGCTTTTTGCTTTGATTTTTGATCCACCATTTATTCAGCAAACATAATTTAACATTGAGCAACTGCTAGTGGTAGAATGATTTTGTGGTATATCATGCAAACACAGTTTTATTCATAAAGCTTTCTTTTTCTGACTTCTACATTGACACGCATTTGTTGAAGTACTTCATAATTTTACTAACCAGTGTCACCCCAACAAATTTTTAAAATTAAAAATATATATTATCGGTAATAATACTACTTTTGCTCACTCAATTTTCTGTCAACCTGAAAAGTTCTTTGTTGATAATTTAAAATAATTTTTCCATGATACTTTCAATTTTCTTCTGGTATTAACCTGTGAGCTTTTGGTTTTCAGAGACCATGTCTAATTTAGTTTTGTATTTTTAACACATAGCAGTTTCTGACACACATTAGGCATACAGTCAATGGTTTTAAAAAAATTAGTGTGTACCATATAGTTAAAGGGCAGTGTATTTTACAAAAGCTGTATAAAACAATTGGTTCTGAACAATTGTATTCAACCCACACAGTTGTAACTGTAAATTATAAATCAAGAATGATTATATCTGTTATATAATGTATATTACAATATAAGTTTTACAAATAGTAACATTCTAAACCAAATTATAAACATGGTGTAGAAGACCTGTGCCTTTCTTATCACTTTTCATGGAAGTTATACCTGTTTCATAACTGCTGTGCATGTAGCTGCTAATCATTGACCATTTCTCCAGAAAAGGCCTCAAAGTGTGAGGATTCTGGGTATGATTCACACTCCAAAGACTGATGGTGCATAAGGTCACTTAAGACAACTCCTTTGTTTGGTGTCTTCCCCTTTCCTATCTGGTTTCTTTCTCTTACAGGTTTATTTTTGAAGAAAACTTCCTCAATAGGTCATGTGCATCTGTATCAAACTTTGTGATTTCATGATCTATTTCTGATGCAAATGTGAAAAAAGCTTCTAGGCTGCAGCTTGTTCCAGGTGGATCCTGTTCATGCCAGAGACTTAGAAATAAAAATATAAGATACTCATCGCTATCCCCCTGTTTCTCCGGTATACATGCAACGGCGAGACAGGGATAAATAAGATGACTGTATTTGAAGAGTAGAAAAAGAAAACCCCTTAGGAGTCAATGGCTCATAGCAGTACACGTGTCCAGGTGCCACTACTTCAAACACAGGGAATGTTCTTTGACCATGTCCCAGTTCTGCCACGAGAGTTGTTCCCTTAACCAGCGGTGTCCAACCTTTTGGCTTCCTTGGGCCACGTTGGAACAAAAATTGTCTTGGACCACACATGAAATACACTAATACTAAAGACAGCTGATGAGAAAAAATAAAAACAAAAAACAAAACAAAACAAAAAAACAAAACAAGGCATCCTAGGCATGAGGTTGGACATGCCTCTTTTAATCCATTGTTCACATCTCTTGGCTATCCCACCTGAGAGTTACACTCTTTTCCATAAGAAACGCTCCATGTTGGTACTGAGCAGCTTTCTTAACCTGATTCCTACCCCTAGAAAATTGGCAACTCAGAGCCTGCTTTTCATTTTTAACTGCTTCAGGCCTTTATTGTCAAAGCTAGTGGTGCTTTGGACAGGACAACTGTTAATGTTCTATGAATTTCTGTGCCCCAAGGTGACAACCAAAGTTATGTTTGAAACACATCTGCCTGGGATATATGGTAGGCTGCTGTGGGATCAAAATCTTGAGTATTTCAAGCCTTTTCATCCAGCTAAGAGAGTCTGTAAGCATGGTCTTGGGTCTTCTGAACTCTTAAATATTACAACCAAAATCTTGACTTGATCTTTACCTTAATACCATTTCTTTGAGAAATCTTTGAATGTTAGAGACCATGAAAATGGAAAAGTTTTTTCCTCCCTCCAGATCTATAGTTTTGAGTCTTCTGTTTATTATAGTTTCTGTATGTATGCTGAACAATGTCTTCTTTACTTCTTTCTCCCTTGCATTATCTTATTTTACTCAGTGGGCAGGAATCAATTGGCAATTCCAACATTTTAGCTAGACAACCTCCTCGTCCCAGTCAGAAAATCTATTAATGAAATTTTCCATCTTCCCGCATCCCTCAGGTCATACTGTGTGCCTTTTCTTCTGCCAGTACATAGCTCACCTTACAATTTTTGAGACTCCAACAACAGCTTTCTTTCTCTCTTTTCAGTCTCTGGAATAGTTTGTTTGCCATTTATTTATCCTTCTTAGACCCCTCACCAGTTTTCTAGCCTTTTCCTGATCCCTGATCCCAAATACAATGCCACGTATTTTAGGTTTTTGTTATACTACTAATTACCAATTTCTGTGTTCTCTATTGCTGCATAAAAGACTGTACCCCAATATGACAGCATCCTAAAACAATCATTTTTTTTGTTCTTGAAATAATGGGTCGGCAGTATGGCCTGGAATTACCCATAAAGATGCAGGTATGTGGTTTCTCAAATTTGTCTGTATTTTCTAAAGTGGCTCTATCCCTGTGTCTAGAGGCTTTCTACTTTTCACTTTAGCTTTTCTCTCTGTGTGGTCTTCTATCACGAAGGAGTTTCAGTTTTCTCGCATAGTGGAACCACCACATTCTAAGAGGGTAAAAATTGCAAAGCTTCTTAAAATCTAGGCTGAGAAGTTACAAAATTTCACTTCTGTTTTAATCTGTTGGTTATGTTCTTTAACAAGGTCAGCCCCAATTTAAGGATGTAAAAATAGAGTCTACATTTGATAGGAAGAGATGAGAAGTCACATGAAATTGTACAGAGTATGGTACCGAATGAAAGGGATTGTTGTGGCCTTCTCTGCAAACAATTGAGAATAATTTGAAATACTTAAAAATAAAAGATAGACTTTCATTGAAAAATTGAGTTGATAGATTAAGTTGCATAATGTATTTTAGTCTTTAATTCTTAACCCAAAATGGTTGCTGTATAGAACTTGAACTTAAAATTTAGAGAGATTCCAAGCCATGTATCAGATATATTTATTTGGGCAAAACTCAAACAATAAAGATAGATTCAGGTCCTATTAGAAAATTATAAAGGGATAATAACTAAGTAATGTGCAAGTTAAATTACAAAAATGATAATTTGATTTATAAAATTATTTATTTGTATTCCTTATGGATAATTACTTTTTTCTCAGATTTAGAATTTTTCATTCTTTTCTTACATTGTCTACTCCTTGTCATAATTATCTTTTTTAACATTGTTACATTTGAACATCTTCAGGTCTCTATTTTCTTGAGCTCTTTAGTGGATGGATCTGTTAACTTTAAATAATAAAAAGGAAGTTATTTTATAATACTTCAAGTGTTTATTACCTAGCTCATTGAAATAACCTCTGAAAATTATTTTCCTAATGTATTTTTAAGTTCATTAAAATATTTTAATGGCATGCTAAAAATAAAAGTGGATTGTTTATGGTTTACAACCTGAATATTTAGAGAGGTGGATTCTAAGCTTATAGATATGTTAACCAAATTACTCTGGTAATAGTCAGGTATTTTTTCTTAGTTTTATTTTGTTTGTTTTGTTTTTAATAATGTATTTTGGTATCAGGGTAATGCTCCCTTTGTAAATGAGCATAAGAGCCTTCCCTCCACTTCAAATTTTTGGAAGAGTTTGAGAAGGATAGGTGTTACTACTTCTTCAAATTTTGGTAAAATTCACATGAGAAGCCATCGATTCCAAGACTTTTGTTTGTTTGGAGGTTTTTGATTACTGACTCAATTTTGTTTGCAGTTATTTGTTTGTTCATATTTTCTGTTACTTCCTGATTCAATCTTGAAAGAGTATTTTTCTAGGGATTTATTCATTTCTTCCAGGTTATCCAATTTAGTGACAAATAATTGTTCATAGTAATTTTATGATCATTTGTATTACTGTGGTGTCAGTTGTCACTTCTTTCATTTCTGATTTTATTTATTTGGACCCTCTTTTTTCTTGATGAGTTGCTAAAGATTTATCAGTATGTCCATCTTTTCAAAAAAAACACAACTCTTGGTTTTATTGACATTTTAAAAGTTTTTAGACTCTCTAATTTGTTTATTTCCACTATGATTTTTTTTTAATTTTTATTTATTGGGGTGATATGGGTTAGTAAAATCATATAATTTTCAAGTATAGAATTCTACGTATAATACTTTATTTATTTATTATTGCATTGTGTGTTTACCACCAAGAGGCAGGACTCCTTTCATCACCATATATTTGATTTCCTTTACCCCCTTGTACCTCCTCACTCCCTGCGTACACACTGATAATCACTAAACTGTTGTCTGTGTCTGTGAGGTTTTATTTCTTTGCTTGTCTTCTTTGTTTGTTGCTTTTCAGTTTTATATCCCACATATAAGTGAAATCATAGTTCACAACTTTTTCTGTCTGAATTATTTCACTTGCAATGATCATTTTAAGAACCGTCCATGTTGTCATAAATGGCAGTGTTTCCTTTTTACTTATGGTCAACTAATATTCCATTGTATATGTGTACCACATTTTTATAAAATATCCATCGAAGGATAGTAGTTATCATGTTTTGGGCACTGTGAATAATGCTGCATTGAACATAGGGGTACACACATCTTTACAAATAAATATTTTCAGATTTTTGGGATAGATACTTGGAAGAGGGTTTGCTATGTCATATGAGGTCTGACAATTAAGTTCACAGACTTGCCACCGCATGCTTACATTGGCAGCACTGTACGAACAACTCGGTAAGGTCTTACACCCTTGGCATGTCAGTGTCTCACAACTGTGTTCCTGTTGACATGTGCTGGTGTCTTGCTGAGTGACATTCATTATTGTTGTTTTTGTGTGCCATTGTGAGAATGTAGGAGCTTGAGTTAAAGCAATGAAAAAACATTAAATTTCTTGTTAAACTTGGCCAGAGTGGAAGTGAAGTCAGGGACATGTTAGTCCAAGTTTATGAGGATAATGCCATGGAAAAAAACAGCAGTGTACAAATGGGTCAAATGTTTTCCTAAGAGGAGAGAAAGTGTCACTGATGAAGAGAGGCCAGGACAGCCAGTAACAAGCAGAACTGACAAAAACATTGCAAACATTTATGGAATTGCATGTCAAAATCATTGGCTGACTGTGAGAGGCATAACAGACAAAGTAACATTGATAGAGAAATAGGAAAATCTTAACTGAAAATTTTGGCATGAGAAAGGTGTGTGCACAAACGGTCACAGGGAGCTCACCGATGAACAAAAGTAAAGGAGAGTTCAAGTTTGTCAAGACCTTTTGGAGAGGCAAAATGATGGTTTGGGCCTTGTTATCACTGGTGATGAAACATGGGTGTACCAATATGACCCTGAAACAAAGTGTCAGAGTGCACAATGGAAGTCAGCCAATTCTCCGTGACCTAAAAAGTTTCATCAGTCTTAATCAAGAGTCCAAACCATGTTGCTAACCTTTTTTGATATCAGAGGGATTGTTCATTATGAATGGTATCAACTGGACAAACAGTCAACCAAGTTTACTATGTGGAAGTGCTGAAAAGGCTGCATGAAAAAGTTAGGTGAAAACGACCTGAACTTTTGCCAGCAGCTCATGATTCTTGCATCAAGACAATGCACCAGCTCACACAGCACTGTCTGTGAGGGAGTTTTTAGCCAGTACACACATAACTGTATTGAAACCCTAGTGACTTTTTTCTTTACCCAATAATAAAAGAAATATTGAAAGGAAGACATTTTGATGATATTCAGGACCTCAAGGATAATATGATAACTTCTCTGAGGGCTATTCCAGAAAGAGTTCCAAAATTGCTTTGAAGGAACTACATGCTGGTATCAGTGCATAGCTTCCCAAGGGTAATACCTCAAAGGTTACTGTAGTGATACTCAGCAATGAGGTTTCTAACACTTTTTCTAGGATGAGTTTGTGAACTTAACTGTCAGACCTGGTATGGTAATTCTATTCTTACTGTTTTCCTCCATACTGTTTTCCATAGTGGCTGTACCAATTTACATCACTACCAGCAGTGTATGAGGATACCTTTTTCTCCACAACCTCTCCCATACTAGTTATTAATTGTCTTATTGATAATAGCCATTCCAACGTGTGTGATGTGGTATCTCATTGTGGTTTTGATTTGCATTTTTCAACAGCTAGTGAAGTTGAGCAACTTTTCATGTATCTGTTAGCCATTTGTATATCTTCATGGGAGAACTTTTCCTTCAGGTACTCTACCTATTTCTTAATGAAATTGTTTTTGTTGTTATTGTTGAATTGTACATGTTCTTCATATATTTTAGAAATTGGCCTCTGACTAGAAGTATTGTTTGCAAATATCTTCTCCCATTGGTTAGTTGCCCTAAATAATTCATAGGAGAGATTTTGCAGATGAAATTGTGTGCAGTGTTTACACTTTTGATATACTTTGCATGTAGTTAGTTTTTATAAAAACAAAAAACTTGAAAATGTGAACACTGACTGAAAATTGAGAGCAAAACAAAATGCTTGAAAATAAGATTATTTTGAAAAGGTTTCTTTTTTTGTCCTTCACTAAATAAGATGAAACCTTATTTAATATCTCTTCAGGTCTTTTGTTTTTAATAAGATATAACTTGGTTTTAAACATGAAATTGAATAGTCTGAAATTTAATTATTTCTATTATGATAAAGTTAATGCTTATATTATTCATTCATTAAATTTTTATGACTATTTCTTAGACATTAAAAAAAGCATTTGTGTTAAACTCAAATGTATATTGTAATTGGTAGATTTAAAAATTTAGTGTATGTATTGCCAAAGTGACCACAGATTTAATAATTTATCAAGTATTGCCCTAACTTATATTTTATCTAATTAGATATAAACTTTAAATATTAGAAAGCTAAATGTTAATTATATTCTTTTCTGATAATTAAAATGTATTCCCTAGTGTGATATTGAATCTTTATTTCTATCTAAGTTTATATAAAGTCTAACATTCTAAAACTCTCTTTAAAAATATCTATTTATTGATAAACTAAGTACCATATTCTAAGTCTTTTAAAATGATATTCATACCTTTTCTTTTGTCACTGGAGTAAATTACATGAAGGATTAATATACTCCTTTGGTTCGGTGATGTATCTCAGTGGTATAGTCTGGCACATACTAGGTTCTAAATATGTACTTCTTCACAAAATAAATAGTATCTGCACATTTTAATTCTAAGTAAAATGTCAACTACATATAATCTTAATTATAAACTTAATGATGTAATAAAATATATGTTGAAGAGATTCGAGTTACCTTCTGTATATATATATATTTTAATATAGTGTTAAGTTACACTATTTCTATTTACCAGTTTAAGACAGTCCATGAACAGTGAGTAATTTCACTCTTCTAATTTTGCTTTCCTGTTTTAGTAATCATATTTGATTGATGGAGAAAGTTAATATTATAGAGATAATATTATGAAAAGAGCTGAATTTTCAGGTCTCTAAGAAATGCTGTTTGAAGCAACTCCTATCCTTGTCCAGAAAGGAAAAAAAAATCTATTTTAATAATATTTTGTTAGTAATATTATGTGGAAAAATGGTATTTGTTACATAGTTAATAATTATCATTTAGTTAAGATATTAGACAGATTGAGCTTAAGAAATTAATTATTTGAAACATTCATTTAAATTGGATTTCTAAAAAGAAAATCCTAGAAGAATGAATGAATAGCTAAACATTTCTCAAACTAGAGTACTTTTAATTTAGACATGATTTTTAATATATAAAAAAATGATGTATTAAGAGTACTCTGATGCATTTTAGTATTCCCTAAGACATATAAGCATCAGCCTTTTTAACATTTTTTGATAGTTCTGAGGCTCTTAGGAATGCTTTATGACAAGGCTAACTGCATTACGTCAGTATAATGGGATTTAAGTTTTAATTTGCTTTTTAATCTTCTCTTCTGATAAACTGCTTTTAGGAAATGTAAAATTAATTACCAGTGACTTCTGAGCTTTTTATTAATTCCTCTGTGATGCAGATTATAAATTTATAGTAGCTTAAATTACTTCTGGATAACTTATTAATGAACTGGGAGAGATTAAAGCCTTACAAATCTTTTACATGATCAACTATCATTTTAGTAGGAAAACTTGGTTTAATAATTATTACATTTAAATAAGGTCATATTCAGTTATTTTTGTCTGTAGTTATATAACTCTCACATATATATCCCTTGCGATTCTATTGTTTTTTATAAGAAAATAATTTGTTTTATATATTAGCAAAAAAAAAAAAAAAAAGGAAAGAATATTATCTGGTCAAATTAAGGTGGTATATAACTCATGTTTGTTGTTAATGTTTTCTTTATTACTTAAGATAATGATCAAAATAGTTATTAAATCAATTGTTAAATTATTTTAATTATAAGTATTTCTAGTAAACAGGAGATTAAAATTGGAGGTTAATATATTAATATTTGTAGTGTCAGATGTCTCGCAACTTACATTGATTATTTTAAATCCTCGATTACACACAACATTCTAATGAGAATGCTGATCAAAACTGAGCTGCTGCAATGAGGAAAAATGACTAAATCTTCAATGTGACACTTAAAGTAGCTAATCTCTTTTGCATATGACTTGAAATTTTTCCCTATACAGCAACATATCTGATAGTATTGGGCCTAAAATATCACCCTCAATTTATTCAGACTGTAAGATGAATTTTTATTATATTTTTATTTCAATGTTATTTATTTTCTTTTTTAGTTACAATTTTTATGTTGACATGATCATAGATTCATCTGCAGTTGTCAGAAATAATACAGAGATGCCATGTTACCTTTTACCCAGTTCCTTCTAGTATTATAGTACAATATACCAACCCGAATACTGTGATAGTGATTTAGTCAAGAACATTTCTTTTTTTATAAGGATTACTCATATTGCCCTTTTATAGAAACATTCACTTTCCTTCTTTTCCACCCCTTCCTTAACCTCTGGAAACCACTAATCTGTTCTCCATTTGTAAAATTCCATCATTTCAAAAATGTAACATAAATGTAACTTTTGGAGACGGCTTTTTCCACCCAGAATAATTCCTTGGTGATTCATTCAAGTTGTTGCATGTATCCGTAGTGCATTCCTTTAATTGCTCAGTAATAGTAAGTGGTATGGATGTATCAGGTTTCTTTTCAACAATTCACCTATTGAAGAAACTAGCTTTTTTCCAGTTTGGGGCTACCACAAATAAAATTGCTGTTAACATTTGTGTACAGGTTTTTGTGTGAATGTAAACTGTGATTTTTTTGCAACCTAGCTGACTGAACTCACTTATTAGTTTTACGTTTTGTTTTTAATCATATAAGGGCTCCCAGAAAAAAAAATTTAGCTATTCTTGATATAATGAGAATGGTTACGTGGTTGGTGGATACTTTCTGGACAGCCCTCGTAGATACCTGATCTTATGCCTTTTCTTTCCCATTGCACTGCCTAGGACTTCCATCTATATGTTGAGTAAGAGTGGTGGGAGTGGACATACTGCCCTTTTCTTTATCTTAGGGGGTACGTAATGTATCCTTCAACAATAGGTATCATGTTAGCTGTCGTTTTTTTTTTTTTTTTGTAGATAATCTTTATAAAGATGAAGAAGTTCTCTATTTAGGAAGTTCTAAAGTGAATGAGTGATGAATTTTGTCAAAGCTTTTTCTGCTTTGACTGATATGATTGTGATTTTTTTCCCCCTTAGCTTGTTAATGTAATGGATTACAGTGATTAGTTTTTTAATATTAACTAACTTTGTAGCAAGTAGTAAACCTCACTTGGTCATAATGTAGACCTCCTTTTTTATTAATATATAATGAATCTGTTTGTTAATATTTTCTTAAATGTTTTTGTATCTGTATTCATTGGAGATATTGGTATATGGTTTTTTTGTTTGTTTTTTGTACTCTATTTGTCTGATTTGATATCAGGGTAGAACTAGCTTTATACAATTAATTTGGAAGTGTTACCTCTCTTTCTGTTTTGTGGAAGAGATTGTGCCATTTGAGTGTTGATTCTTCTTGAAATATTTGGTAGAATTCTCCAGTGAAACCAGCTGGACATGTAGGGATATTCATATTATCTATCTCATGTTAAGTAACTTCTACTAGTTTGCATTTTTTTGAGGAATTGGTCCACTGCATCTAAGTTGGTAAATTTATGTATGTAGAATTGTTCGTGGTATTCTCTTATACTTTTGATATCTACAAGGTCTATATAGTGCTAGTAACTTGTCATTTCACATATTGATAATTTATATCTTCTCTCTCTCTCTCTCTCTCTCTCTCTTTCCAATCTTAATAGAGGTTTGGGAATTTTTTTGATCTTTTCAAAAACTTGCTCTTTGTTTCATTGATTTTTCTCAATTGTTTTACTGGTTTCAATTTCGTTGATTTCTGCTCTTTATTGTTTTCCTTCTACTGCTTGCTTTGGTTTGAGTTTGTTATTTTTCTAGGTTGTTGAAGTGGGAGCTTGGATTACTGATTGAGATTTTTTCTTTTTACTAATCAATGTATTTGTGTTATGAATTTCCCCCCTCTGTTCTGCTTTAGATGTGTTCCACAAATTTTTATATGTTTTACTTTTGTTTAATACAGTTCAGTATATTTTTCTGATTTCACTTAGAGCTCCCTTTTTAACCCGTATATTACTTGGAAGTACATGGTTTAGTTTCAAGTGTCTGGAGAATTTCCTGTTATCTTTACGCTATTGATTTCCATTGTGGTTCAAAAACACATTTTGTGATGTCACATTCAGCACAAGATGAGCTGTGGGAGAAAAAGAAGGGCAACCCCAAGTAAAAAAAAGACAGTAGCCAAGAATATAGTATAAGCAGGGCCAAGGGACTCCAGCCTCAAGGACTGAGAGCCCAGAATCGGGCCAACGCATAGCTTTAATTGGTGGACATACAAGGAAGTGAAACTGGTTTTTACATCGTCTGTGAGTTAGTTGCCTAGCAAACTGCTTTTCCTGAAAAGTCCCATTGTGTTCCAACATGCATTGTGTTTCTATGAGAACATAATAGCCCCAAGAACTCAGTGTACCAAAACCACCCCTGGGATTGACTCAGTAACCAAGTCATCTCTAAGGAAGCATGACTGATACTGTTCTATCAGGTCACCACTGGAGCAGTGTGGGACACAAGGAAGCCAGGGGGCAGGAGATTAACCTCAGAGAGGGGGAGGGGCTGTGCCTCACCTCTGTAGAGCCCAAGCTCTCTCCTGATGGCCCCTATACGACTGTGCCTGTCTTAGGTTGTTCCTGCCTTGAGGACTCTTACCCGTCACTGACTAACCAGCCATCCTCTGGGGCCATACAGGGTGATGTGAGGTGTGCAAATGAGGGAGGAACAGTACACCTGAGAGAGGGTCAGTTCTGTCTTCCAGATATTCTGCCCCCGTGGCCTCCATGCCCAGCTACTGCCTTAGGATGTCATGGGGAATACATGGGGGAAACAGATGGGTTGGCAGTTGGAAAGCAACATCATATGATTTCAATTCTTTTAAGTTTTTTCTGTTTGCCCACGATATGGTCTATCACAGTATATATTCCGTGGATACTTGAAAAGAATTTATATTCTCCTGTTGTTGTGAGAAGTGTCTTTTAAATGTAGATTAGATACTGTTGGCTGATGGGGTTATTAAGTTCTATACTCTTGTTGATTTTCTGTTGTTTTATTAATTGTTGTTATAGGAATGTTTAAGGGTTTATTTCTCCTTTAGTTTTACTAGTGTTTGATTCATGTGATCTGCAGTTCTGCTGCCACATACATACATGGGTAGGATTGATGCCTTTTGTTTGTGGATTAACCTTTAAGCATTATGTAATGCCTCTCTTTGTTTCTGAAAATTTGCTTCTCTTTCAACATTTTCCAATATTATATTTTCATATAATAGCAACTCCTGTTTTTCTTAGATTATGTACATTGTATCCTTTTCCATCTTTTTACTTTTACCTTACCCTTATTGTTATATTTGACATGAATTTTCTGTAGACAGTGTATATTTTGGTCATGTCTTACAGTTCACAATGCCAATTTCTGTCTTCAATTTGTGCATTTAAATGATTTACATATAATTTAATTATTGAAATGTTAAGGCTTAAGTCTACCATTTTTGTTGTTTTCTATGTGTTCTCTGTGTTTTTCATGTGTCTTTCTCTTTTCCTTCCTTATGTTATTGGAACATTTTTTAGAATTCCATTTTGACTTATCTACAGGGTGTTTGAGTTTACCTCCTTGTATAATTTTAATGGTATACCATTAAAATTATACAAGGAGGTAAAATCTTTGTACTTATTCAAGTAAGGTAGAACAATCTTCTTTTTATGTCCCTTTATCATTTCCATTTATAATATACTATCTTAACCCTTTTCCCACAGGTCCCAAGATTACTTGCTGGCAAGGGCTTGTAGATGCAGCATTACTCTGAGAAAACTTGTGGATTATAGCCCTATCCTTACCTCCCAAGTTCCATGCTTTGAAATTTTCCACACAAAATATTATTAAATACTGATCATCATTACATCTGTTACATTAGGATTAAAGACAAGTTCTGATTAGAAATAACTCTAAGAATAGTTTTTATATTTTATTTTCATATTGAAAACCATGTTTATGTAAAATTAAATGAACATGGTAGCAAGCTGCACTTTTTTTTCCTAAATGGGAAACGGGCTAAATATATACATTTAGAACCACCTTAAACGGTGTTATAATTTTTGCTTCAAATATCAAGCATAATTTGGAGGACTCGAGGAAAAGGAAAGCCTACTTTAGTACACATATTTTTGCTGACCATATTCTTTCTTCCTGATGTTTCAAGGATCATTCTTTTACTATTTTGTTGCTGTTTAAATAATGTGCTTTAGTTATTCCTTTAGGGTAGCTATAATGGCAATAAATTCTCCTAATTTTTCTTTATCTGAGAATGTCCTGATTCTCCCCTTATATCCCAAAGATATTTTTACTGGGTATAGAATTCTGTGTTGACCCGTCTTTTCTTTTACCACTGGAAAATACTGTGCTACCTCTTTCTGGTGTCCATGATTTCTTATGAGAAACTTAATTTTATTCTAATCATTTTTCCCTATAGGAAAGAGGTTGGTTTATTTGGTTGTTTCTAAATTTTTGTCTTTAATTTTTAGGAGTTTAAGTATGTTGTGCTTTGTGATATATTTCTTTGGAATTATCACCTTTGGGGTTTGCTTAGCTTATTGAAAATGTAGGTTTATGTCTTTTGACAAATTTTGGAAGTTTTAGTGATAATTTTTATTACACTCTTTTTTCTTCTCTCCTTCAGGAATCTGATGACATGAGTGTTAAATCTTTTATCATCCCATTAATCCCTGGAAGAGCTATTTTTTTTTTCAAGTCTAATTTTTCTCTGTTTTTCAGATTTAGTAATTTCTATTTTTCTATGTTTAAGTTCACTGCTATTTGTCCCCACCAATTTACTGTTGTTCTCATCCATTGAACTTTTTATTTTAGTTACCACATTTTTCACTTATAAAATTTTCATTTGCTTCTTATCCCGTTTATTTGCTAACACTTTGTTTCTTTGGTGAGATTTTTTTTTTTTATCTGTTTCAAATGTGTTCACTAATGCTGTTGAAGCATTATTTGTGATGGTTGCTTTAAAATGTTCATTTAATAATTCTAATATCTCTTTCAATTTGGTGTTACAGTTTATTCATTGTTTTAAATCAAGTTTGAGATCTTTCTGGTTCTTGGTATGACAAGTAATTTTCTATTGAAATGTGGATTTTTTTTTTAGTATTATTTTACAAGATTCTGGATCTTATTTAAAGCCTCTTTTTTTAGTTCTTGCCCCATGATACAGATCTGGCACCGGACTTGGTGGTGCTATCTCATTATTGCCATGTAGAAATTTAGTTTTCTCACTCAGCCACCTTTGATAGGGATAGTTCCTAGTTACTGTTGAGTGAGTGTGAGAGGGTCAGCTTCACATTAGCTCTTTACTCATACTCCTTGGATTGAGAAGCATAAACATGTTTTATTATTGCTCCTCACATGGCTTTCACTGACACCATGGAGGGAATGTAGTAGCTTTGTTCACACTAACTGGATATAGAAGTCCTGACTCTACTAGATCTTCTCTTATACCATACTAGGGCAAGGGATAGGAACCGAAGCACAGGCTTTTGTAGTGGTATCCATTGACTGCTTTAGGCAGAAGGAAAATCATTACTCAGTGGCAGGGATGACAGTTCCACCTCTGTACTCAGCCTTCTTTGACACTACTCCAATGGAAGTTGGGGTCCCTTGCTGTAGCCCTGCAGAGGTGGAAGTCTAAGCTCTCTGATCAGCATTTGCTATTAGGGATGCATGTATATTTTCCTATGTTGTTCTATGAAGTAGAGAAGTTATGGTTTAAAAGTTGTCTGTATTGCACTGTTTCTCCTTTTCTGGTTCCCTGCTAGAAACAGCAGTCTTCTGGCTACTTGTCTACACTTATTGGTATTTCCAAGTTGATGATTACTTCAGCTCCAAGCCTGGGCTATATAAGAAAAAATAAAACCCAATGAACTAAAAAACTTGATATTTGAAGTTTTTAGCTAACTGCCACATTCTCTAAATTTTGAACCTCCTTGTATTTGAGGTATGGATAAAAGTACATCTATCTTATCTTCCTAGAAACAGAACTGGTGAATATTTTGAAAATATTAACATATCTGTATGCATTTATCCACAAATAATGATTTCCTGAAATTTTTATACCATTAAAACCAGTGGAGTTCCCTGATGGTGTAGTGGCTTAAGGCTTCGGCGCTGGTGCTGTCAGCGCTGCGGCCTGGGTTCGATTCCCAGCCAGGGAGCTACCCACATACCAAAAAGCCAAAAAAAATAATAAAAATAAATGTTTAAAAACCAGTGGTATTACAAGGATTATTGTCAGAAGTTAAGAAGTATCATTAGTGACTATAAAAATAGAGCTATGGATAAGCTTTGATTGATTTACTGTATGATTATAAGGGGAAAAAAGTCTTTATTTTTAAAACAGATAAAAGTTGTTTATTTCCTTTTCTAAATTTTAACAGCTCTCTTTCTATGTCAGGACATGAGCTTTTAGAGATGACTTGTGACACTTAATCATAAACCATTAGTAGAAAGAAAAGGATGTTTCTTTCCTTAGAAGATATACAAGGGCTATCCAGAAAAAATCCAGCCACAAATACCTCTAATTTTCATATTACATGCCTGGATACTTTCTGGGCAGCCTTTGTAAAAGTCTTATTCAATCCCAAAGCGAAGTAGGGAGTCCTTTGGAGGGATGAGACAGAAGTTAGTCAAGAGGTCTTCTGGATGTATTCTTCCTTCATCCTGCTACCCCAACTAAAGTTGAAAGGAAACCCCAAAACTGAGAAGAATAGTGCCCTGCTTACTTTTAGTATTTTTGAAGGAGACTACCTTGCAGAAAGTCTCATGCCAATAGCATTAACCACTGCAATGGAGCTACAAGTTAGCTCCATTGTGCATTACTTTTAAAGTTCAAACATTCTTTTCCCCTACCCATTAAAAGGGTAAATGAGAATTGGCAGCCAGTGAGCTTGGACTGGGGCAGCAGTAGAAAGAGGTAGAAGAGGAAGTAATTCTGTGACAGAAGTCAGGGGTTGATAACTAATCCAGAGACCAGATGGAGAATGTGAATGAGATTCAGAGTCTCTGCAGAGTGAGCTAGAGTTGAGGTGGAGCTGCGTTAGTGGAGGGGAAAAGGTTTACTTAATGCCTGCTGTGAACTTGAAGAGTGAAATCTAGGAGCGTATCAGGTCTATGTGAACACATTTTATTGCTGTGAAGGAGAGTGAGAAATCAGAGGAATACCACAGGAATTGCTCAGCTTGGGTACAAGTTCCTGTTATGCTTCCTTATATCCAAACTCTAGTCTAGAGAAGAAAAATTACAGAGACAAACATTTGTGGCAAGAAAATTAGTATTAATACTTAAGTAGAATTTTTGCTTTGCAATTTAATAAATATTTATGCATACAAAGCTGAAATAAACCAACCTAAATGAAAAGAAACTGATAAAACTTTAAAAGGCAAGTTTTCTTTGTTAGTTCAATTGTATCCTCTGGATTAGGGACTTGAGATGAATTAATTACAAAAATAAAGAACATGGCAGTAGTTGTACATCACTATTGTATATTTTTGCACACCATTCTGTCCATTCTCACATCCAATTCATACACCTGCAAGAGGCTTTCAATTAACATGAATAAATGCTTTGCCTGGGCAGGATGAAAGAAAATACACACTAAGCTACTTACACTGGATCTTAGTATACAACTGCCTACTCAGATTACCTTGTAAAATACTGTATAGATACTCAAAACAGCCCCAAAAAATATCTATTGTGGCATTCCCAGATCTATTGGATACAGAAATCTCTTCCCTTTAGGGCAGATTAAGCCACCATTGAACTATTTATAACTTTTAGAAAATGTTTCCTGATATAAAGCCTAAATTTATGACCTTGTAACCTCTATCTGTGGTCAGGTTACTTTCAGGCTTAACTGAATAAAATCTACCTTTTTTCAAACTTCTTTTAAATCCTTGAAAATGACTGTCTTGCACTCCTAGTAATTTACTATAGAGACTGGTTTTACTTTCCTTATTACTCTTACTGTACTCTGAGGGGGTTTCATTTTGTATGTTCCACTTGCATTATGGTGGTCAGGACTAAACGTAGCATACCTAGTGGCATCTAGCCAGCTCCAAAGGCAATGGAGGTGACTGTTTGCAAACCATATTGCATCACTTGATTTGAAATCTCAATCTGATAGACTTTCTTTTATTTTTTCTTATTCATAATAGTAATATATTTTATACATTATACAATTTTCATGCACATTTTGATATACTTTTCTTGAAAAGGAAAATTATCTGAAAGGGTTCATCAGAGAAATTAGAACTCCCAATTATTTACCCCTGCCATGGTGAAATTCAAATTTGGGGATGACTCTGCAATAAGGCATAAAATATCAAACAGATTGAATCTCAGTCCTAAAAGAGATTAAAAGATTAATGTCAATCACTTATGTTAGTCACCTTCAGAAGAGATTCACAGAGCAGGAGATAAAATGTGATCTTAGTAGGCAATAAGCTTGAGTGTGTCTCCCACAGGTTTGGAAATAACTAGACAATCCCCGAGAGCCAGGTTATTATAAAAAGGGTCTTAGATATGAGAAGGGATTTGTAAACTGTTATTGTAAGTGTTATTGTTCCCATTAAAACCTGTAGTTTTTCTCAGTTTAATTGTCTGCTAAATTAAAACAATTAGTAAGTGGCAAATCTGGCATTCCAGTTTGCATCTTTTAACACAAAGATTGGTGGTCTTTTTGCCATGTTATGGCTTCCTCTATGTTTCAGTTAGCTAATCTCAAAAATGTTAAGAACCAAACCACCCAGAATCTAGTGGCTTAAAATAGTAATATTTTATCCACATCATCTGGAGTCCTCTGAGATTCTGGTGATGTAGGTTGACTATGCTGAAAGCTGCCCCAACTGACGTGGACCTGTTTTCACTGTGAGTCTGTGAGTCAGCTGTCCTGCTCCACTTGCTTCTCATGCTCTAACCAGTGAGCTCGCTGGAGCATGCTGTTCTCAAAGATGGCAGAGATAAACGGGGCTCTCCTAGGCATCTTAAGACCTAGGATTGTAACTGACACAGTTACTTCCACTCCATCCACTAGCCAAAGGAAATCATTTGGCTGAGCCACAAACCAAGGGATAAAGTCTTATTATTCATCCATAATAAAGCTTCCACAAAGGTAAGGGTGATGAAGGGCTACGCTTCATCTGCCTATTATGTGTTAAGAACAGAATTTGACTGTAAGAACAGAACAATAGTTTACATGCCTGATTTCCTACTGACTACTTTTAGGGTCCTGCTGTTTCTACCTGATAGGCAGCAAACTTACTCCCAGAAACACAAGCATCTCTGAAATTGCTGATGGAAATCTAGAAATGGGAGAACAAACAAGAATTCCATATGACTTGTACTTACTAAATTTTTTTCCATTTCCACATCTGAGTTCGTGCTACATGTTTAAAATTATTTTCTTCAAGGCACTGGTTGTTGGATCAGATGATATCTTTAAAAAATAACAAAACTTACTTTTTAATAAGTTTGTCAGAAAACACAGGATGAAGTAGTGTTTAAAGTGTCTAATTTAAGTTTTTCCTCTAAGATGTCATTACATTTCTGAGAAATTTTCTTTTGTCCAAAATGTTGGATGTCCTTCTGAATAAGACAGTATAAAAATCCTATTTTCCCAAGTGTTGATGAAGAGCCTTTAAATACAAAGGTTTATAAAATCAGAGTGGATTATCTGTTGTTCTGAGTTCTTTTCTACAAAGAAATTCAGATTTGCTGATAATTTTTTAAAGATATGTTGAGTTTCTTTTTTTAATCACTTTAATTGACAAAATTGCTGATGTATTTTCTGAGTTCAGCAAATATTTTTGATCAATAGATATTTTGTTGAATCCAACTTCTGCTGTCTATTATAGTTATATTACAAGCCATTGTTTGTGATGATTCTGCCATCCCTCTGCTTTGAATTAATATGATCAATCAATATTTTTAAAAGCTTAAAATGATCCTTATTTTTATCTTGACTTTGTCCCATTTATCATTAACGCTTTTTTTATTGATTGAATACGTTACAGAAATCAAGGATTCATGACTCTTCCTATTTCCATGTTATACAGAGGAGAGTGTTGTGCTTATACCTTTTCCTCTCTGCATTAATTATGGAAAAATATATGGTTTTATATTTTTTGAAATTACATTTGAAAGATTCATGCTGCACCATTTACCAACAACATTGCATTGCAAAAACTGCACTTTTGGTATAACCTAACTATTACTTACTTAGCACATTAACACTGAGTACCTAGTCTTCTGATTTTTTCTCTTCCAGGTTGTTACATGCCCAATAAGGAGTTTTGCTCAAAGTAGTGAATGGTAATAAATATAGGAATCTTTTCTTGAACTAAAGACCTTTTTGTAATTCTCATATGCTAAGACAGTAAAGGGCTTTAAGTGCTTCCTGGCTCATTACATCCATCCTAATAATTCAAAATCTCCCACCTGTGCAAGAAAATGTTGTAAAACTATTTTCAACATTTTTTTCTTAAATGAAAAGTTAAAGACAGTTGGGGTTTATGCAAAAATACTTGGCAGTGATATTAATGTATGCAGTGATAAAGAAGGATCTTTAAAATATTATTTCAAAATTCTTCATAAAATATTCCAGTTATCAACCTGAATGCTTCCATACATTAACTTTTAAACAGATTTACTTACGTTTGTAAATGCAGCTGGTGTACAAGGACTATCTGGAAAAATCTCAGCCATAAATGGCTCTATTTTTCATATTACATAGCTGGATACTTTTTGGACAGCCCTTGTACTTTGTATTTTTCACACATTATTATTATATATACTTTCCCAAACACATACCTACTTTTTTATAACTTCTAGTATCTGCTTAATCTTCCAAAAAATTAATATTCACAATGAGGATAATGTGTTTATTATTTTTCTAACTATGTTTTTAACTAATTTCTAACTATGTTTATTTATTTTGCTATAATGCAATGCTTCTATAAACATCAGCTTATTTACCTTTTTAAAAATATATCCTATAAGTAAATTCCAGAAATTAGCTAGCAAATGCATTCTATTTTAATTTCATGTATTTCTTATTTTATTTTTGTAATCCATTAGGTCAATAAAATAAAGATTAATAATATATTTGAAAAAGGTGAATTTGCCTGTAAGCAAATTCATTAGCTAGCTACATATGGACATATAGAGAATATTATTTCATGATTGTTACTTTGTTGATTTTTTTTCAATAAACTTGTTCCCAGATCCAGGATTTAGAGCTGAGGTATACTCAATCACTGGATTAATCCAGATGTTGAGATAACAAAAGAAAAATTTTAATTCCAAAGAAAATTTTATATTGATTATCCTCATTTTACATGTTGTTATCGGTCAGAAATTCTTGCAAGTATATAGTCTTTTCCCAAAATTCAACACATTGCTTCTATAAATAACTGCCACTTTTTCTGTCATCTCACCCTCCTATGGCAACCTGACATATCCTCAATTTCTACTGACTAAGACAGCCTTACTGTTCTTGTCAGGTTTACTAAATTTTATAGACAGGCTTCTCCTGACCTCCACATTTACTTCAGAAAACTCAGAATTGTAAATTCTTTTCCTGACGCTTTGAATTGTAACTCTTCTCCCATACTTTTGTCAGTTTTACAACCCAGGAATGTCTTTCTCAAGGACTGGGAGTCATCCCTTAGCGATGTAATCATCAGATCTTTCACTTACTTGGTTAAATTTATTCCTAGGTATTTTTTTGATGCAATTATAAGTGGCATTGTTTTTTAAATTTCTCTTTCTGGTAGTTTAAAGATCTAATAGGCAGGCATGTTGATTATAGTTAATAGTGCTGTGTTGAGCACTAAAATACCCTGAGAGAGTAGATTTCAGGTGAACTTTTCACACACAAAAAAAATGGTAACTGTGAGGAGGTGATATATTAACTCGATTGTAGTAATCATTTATATGTATGTGCAACTTCAGTCTGGTCCCTGTGATTTTGATGAAAAATCTATAATCATTTGCATTGTTTCATATATACTTAATATATCATTTTTCTTTGGCTGCTTTTAATATTTTTTATTTGTATTTAGCATTTTGATTATGATACATCTGGACAAAGATCTAGTGGGCTTATTTCATGTGGGGTTCATTGAGACCCTTGGAAGTGTAAATTTTTGTTTTCCACCAAATTTGAGAAGTTTACATATATTATTTCTTCAAATACTTTTCAGCAACACACTCTTTCTTCTTGCCTTTTGGAACACCAGTAACATGAACTTTAGAATACTTACTAATTTTTAACGCTCCCTTAAACTGTTCATTTATTCCCAGCCTTTTTTCTTCCTATTATTTAGGTTGAAGATTGGCCTATCTTGAAGAGCTCATTGACTCCTTTTTTCTGTCATCTCCATTTTGCTATTGCAATCAACCAGTGAGATTTTTACTTTTTGTTATTAAAATTTTCAGTTCTAATAGTTTAACTTGCTTCTTTTTTAATCTTCTATTTCTTTACTGGCTCTTTCCATTTTTCTGTTTTTTAAAAGAAGGTTCACAATCATTTATTGGACTATTTTTATCATAGTCACTTTAAAGTCTTTATCAGACAATAGCTCCTCTGTGTCATTTTGGTGTGAGTTGAAATATTTTTTATTTCTTTGTATGGCAAATAATTGTAATTTATAACTTATTTATTTTTAGTATTACATTATAAAACTTTGAGTCTTGTCTAAGTCCTGTAAATAATATTAATTTTTTTTGTTAGTAATATTAATTTTTTTTTTTGTTACTATGATTAAGGTCAGGCCGCAAGTTCTAACATGCCTTCCAGGGACTCTGGTTTCATCATTAGTTTACTTTTCCAAACCTTTGTAATGCTCTTTGGATTGATCCCAGATGTGTGCCACCCAAGTGATCATTTTGGAACCTAGGTGATTGTCTACTCGTTCATTCAAGTGGAGAATGGAAAGCGAGACAAACAAAGCGGTGGGCATGGCCCAACCTCTTAAAACTGCAGTTCCACTAAATGAAGATGTTTCCATTCCTCAGTATTTTGGCTCCTGCAGTTTTCCTTACCTGCCCCTGCCTCCATGACCACCATGGAGACTGGCTGGTATATCATGATGGCAAGAGAACAGAAAAGAAAATCAACAGCAACAACAAAAGTCTTATTTTTATACTCTCCTGAGGAAAGAGTTCCCTTTCTTGCTCCAACACAGTATCCACTGGAGTGCTCTCTGTAGGTGTCATACTACCCACGTCCAGGTTTCTGGTGCATCGACTTAAGGCTGGCGGATGTGGGGAGAAAGAGATGGTAAATCCATTGCCAGTTCAGTGATACTTGCAGTTTGGAGTTTCTCTTCTAACTGCCTACTATTATTTTCTCATATACTACTTAAGTTGCTCTTCCATACATTCTGTCCAGGTTTTATAGTTGAATTCAGTGGTGGAGACCAGGTGCAGTGTGCTTAGTCCATGTTACCCAGAACCAGAATGGATACAAATATATTTATGTTCCTAGAAGTTTTGGGAATGATGCTTAAGTATGGAGTTAGATTGTGATAACAAGGAAAGTTGAGTGTTTCTTTAATCTTTTAATATTCTATACTGTTGGAAATTATTATTTTTGGCAAGTGTTTTTTCAATTTGTAAACTGTTTGTGGTATGCTGTTTACAAAATTGACCCTGATTATTCCTCTCGTATTTTTTTCCAATGAATTTATTGAAACTCATCAAGATTTCGAGTCTATTTCTGCATCCCTTAAATCTGTGCTCACCTTGTGGTTTTCTTTGACATACAGAATGTGACAGATGTCACAACGTGCCACTGTGACTCTAACATCAAGAGGTCTGGCATGCTTTGCCCTTTGCTAACCTGCTTTTGACTACGGGTACTTGAGTGAGTTTGTCTGAGACAAGACCTAATTGCTGACTTGAAAAAATGGATGCAAATAAATTGTTCTTTTGAGTTTTAAAAAGGTGTAAGTATAAAGGAATGCTGAGTGAAACACAACATATGCTTAGACAAGTGATTGTGAAAATTTTTAACTTTCAGACTAGATAACCCAATCACTTTCATTAGATGACCTATGCTTTCATTAAAATAATTGAGTGTTTGGGGATTGTATAAATTAGAATATACAGATTTTCACCTGTTCACATAAGCAAAAATATGCTATGACATTTCAGTATTTGTACATCTTTTTGTCCTACACTAGACTATCAGTTTCAAGAAGTAAAATCTATTTCCTTTGCCCGCTGTTGTAAAAAAATATATATATATAACAAAAAGTGACCAAATTTACTCTTTTTAAAGTTATCAATTTGATTTATTTTGCTTTCCTAATCAGTTCACTGTAGTCACCAATTAAAATAACAGGCTTGAAGTTGGGCTTGAGATGATACAAAACCAGTTTACTATGTCAAGAAAGGAGAAAAATGAACAAAATTAAACAATATATAAAGAAGTAACTTAAAAGAACATCAAACTTTGAAACATTATTCATCTATATATATATATTTTTAGTATATTACATTAATTATCAATTAAATAAAAAAGTGTACCTCTTGGAATTTTCTCATGAACATATTTATGTCTAAATGAATAAACTTTCTTTTTGTAACAAATGTTTTTACAATTAATGAAATTTGTCTTCGTTTTTAAGACCTCTGGGCACATTTATTAGACTGTATCTCGTATAACATCTGAACTAATTCTAATGTGCCAAATATAACTGGAGTTTAGGGATATTATTCATAATATTGTTCTAATTGTATCAATGAGTGGTAACCTTTGAATAAAAAAATGTCATTCAAAGAGAATTTCACCATTCCTTCTCTTCTCAAATGTCGATAAAACAAGACCAGTCCTTGCTAACTTCTTGTTGAGGATATTTCACCTCTAAAAATGCATGTGGTCTCATTATTTGTAGTAGTCTCAGGATAATATTCACTTACTCATGTTGGCTGTTCAGTAAATAGATCTTTCATACATTTATGAATGTTTTTTTAAATTGTAGCATTCTCATCTTTCATTTGTAGTTTGAAGAATGACAATATGGAGTAGATTTTTGCACCATGTTATTACTATGTGAATTGCTTTTCTAAATTATGGTAAATTCTTAAAGTCATGTATATTTCTTAAGTTAGTTTTTGAAAACAAATCAAAATTTGTTTTTATGACTATTGCTGGATGCATTTATGAAAATTGCAAGCTTTACTTATAGCCTCAGGGGATTATGAAACGTTATAGTTAACAGCTTTTAAATGTTAACCTTACCGAAAGACTGGCATGCAATAAATGGAGCCAGAATGCTTAGCTTTGAGACCAAAGTTATTTTATTGTTTTGGCTATTAGATTATTATAAATAAAATGAGAATAGTTCTCTTTTTTCTAACTCTGAACTCTTTTAACTGATAAACTATATTAAGAAAATTAATGACAGTTATATTGCTTTATATTTATAGCTCCTTGTTTGTAAAACATTTAAAATAAATAATAGCTCTACTATTGATAGATTAGATTCAGGATTTCTTTCTATAATACATTACAAAAATATGCTATTTTATTTAGTCATTACAAGATCAATTTGGATTTGGAGAGTTTAAATAATTTATTCTTTATAGTTTAGTTAATATCTGGGAGACCAGAAATAAAAGGATTACATTTTCTACTATTAGGAAGATCATTTTTAGAAGAAATGGAGAAAATACATGGAATAAGGTAGCTGTGCCTCACTGTATTTGATCTTCCTAAACTTCCTCTGGGGAATTTTCTTCAGTAAGTCCCTGTTATTTAATTAGTCCCTCATGGAAAAGTTCCCGTAAACTGTTGGACTTTGTACAGTTTCCCAGGGGCAGTCAGATGCCTGTTCGTATGCTGTAAACAAAGTTAAGAGTGTATTTCAGACTAGATTTCTCTTTGGGCCTTGGGAAGGAATTCAACTATATCAGTATGGAAACCACTTTGACATAGTTCTTCTAGAACTTTAATTTGAGTGCAAGTAAACCATGTGATATTTAAAGATGTTATTAAAAGTGAATGATGTTATGATTGCTATTCCTATCAGGAAAGTCTTCTAAAAGATACCACATGTGAGTTTGATTTTCCAAGGGAAATCGGTGTTGTTTCTTGATCTGTCACATGATAAAATGTCAAAGGAAAGATGATAAAGAAACAAATTGTTTAAGATGGTCTACTTGGCATGATAAAACTTTGAGGTTTTATCCATTAGCAGATCAAATTGGAGCTTAAAATTCTGATTTAATTTGGCCTCCCTTCCCTGCGTAGAGACAGACTAATATAAACTCTAATATACGATGGCCTTTAAAAGGGATGACACAAAGCTTTTTTTCTACTTTGTCTCCAAGTTCTGATCAATAATTGTCCTTTAGGTGCTTTCTGCATTTCAAAACAAAATTCCTCAGCCTGGCTTTGTGCCATGTTTAAGCCGAATAATTTTTAAAAAGGGTGGAGGGTACTTCAGTCAGATAAAATGCTACTACCACTTATTTCTCCTGATACTTAGTATATTAGGAATAACAATAAGTATTTTTTCCCTGAATATGCTATCATCCCATTTGGGAACAATGAAAGTAACTTTATTATTTAAAATAACAGCAGTATGAATATAATATATAAATTGGGAAGATCATTTTATATTATCTGAACATTTATATTGATTTTTTTTAAAGGAAAATAATAATTAAAAATATAATAGGCTTGATTTTTTTATGGGTTGAAATTGATGTCTGTCACATATGTATGACAAATAATTGTATACATGCTTGTATATGTGTGAGAATAGAAAAATATGATTTCAAATACTGATAATTCTGTCTGTGAATTCATTTGAGTATAAGATAGCATCAAGAATGGATACATCTGTTGACAGATATGAAGACTTTTGAGAGAAAAAGTAATTTTTATTCTTCCATGAAATAGAAGACCTTTATTACACTTATTTGTCCTCAAATTACATCTCATTGTAACAGAGCAAAGTTGAAGAGACTTAGCATAAATGACTTGTTCATGAGTAGGAATGTATTAAATAAAAATTATTTTTATTAACCTTCTTAAACGTGTTTTGAAAGTAACATTTGTTGGCCTTGATGCCATTTGAAATTTGTGTTCTTTTTCACAGTTTCACTAGCTATGTGGGACTTTGGATATTAAACAGTCAATAGGGGGATAATCTTGGTTTCTCTATTTACATAGTTTGACATTTTTTCCCACAAGAGATCGTTGTTTTCAGCTCATCTGTATCTTCATCAGGGAAAAGAAAGTGATGTTTTAACCTTGTTTCCTTGGGGAACTTTTAATAATAATCCAAATACATTCATTATACCCACAAAAAAGAAAATGATTACAATTATATGCCTATGAAATAAATTTTTATTGAGTGATACATCTTTCTTGAAACACCATGCTATACACACACACACACACCCACACACACACACTGTGTGTGTGGGTGTGTGTGTGCATTTTATTTTACTCAAATGTGATTTAAATTCTTCTACTAATCACATAGTACTTTGGCCTTGCCTAATATGATACTTACCTTAAAAATATATTATGTATTTTCTCTCCTTTAATATAATTTATATATGTATATATTTTTTATTAGAATGAAGAGAAACTTATATTGAATATGCATGAGCACAGTAGAAGAAAAGGGTGAAATAGCATGAAGAGAAAATACAGGAAAAATGTCTTAGATCCAGATTGAGTCACTAAACTTATTTTGAGGGAAGATTACTGGAGTATGTCTTTTTTTGGTACTAAATTATTAAGTACCAAAGTGTTATATTAAATATATTAAGTGTATTATGAGTAAAAACTAACATTAAATACATAAAACATACATGTGCGACCCATAGAAAAATACAACTGGATCACGCAGTGTCTTGTGGGTCCAATGCTGTGATTTCTTAGAGTGAGGTATAAGATCAAAGAAAAGCTCTTGTAATTATTTATAGCTTCATCCAGACATAAATGGGATAACCAATTATGGTTCTGACCATAACAGAAGGTGAGTTGGTTGTAGTAGAAGCAGGTTCCCTTCTTTGATAGATTGCATTAGTTTGCTAGGGCTGCGGTAACTACAAGAGTCCCACAGATGGGGTTAAAACAGACATTTATTTCCTCACAGTTCTGGAGGCCAGAAGTCCAAAATCAAGGTGTTGAGAGATTGGTTCCTTCTGAGGCCTCTCTCCTGACTGTCTTCTCCCTATGTCTTCACATTGTCTTCTCTCTGAACATGTACATATAGTTCCTAGTTTCCTCTTCTTACAAAGACATCAATCATACTACATTAGAGTCCACTCTGATGACCTCATTTTAACTTAATCTTCTCTTTAAAGACCCTGCCTATCCATACAGTCACACTCTGAGGTCCTGGGTGTCACTTAATAATAATCTGTGACACTGGCAAAGAAAACAGGGAGGGGCCAATGCTGGCATTGAGACCTCCACTTCTTGGGAGGTGTGGTTTCCAAATGCTCCTGAATCTTGTCATTTTACGGCCATAGAGGGGCTTCCTTATCTTGGGTTCCATTTGAAACATTTAATCAAAGTGGGGCAATTCGGGATTGAAACTATTATGTATCCACCAGTCGCAATCTACAAAATATTTTAATCTGGAAACAGATTGAAGGAATGCAGAAAGTAAAACCACTCTGCAAAATATGAAATTTTCCTCTCAAATATTCTATTTAGTTAATATGTATCTGTCAACTTGGAGGTTGTTCTTTTATACTGTAATCTATTTACCTAGTGAAATAAGGAACAGGAAGATTTGATTTGTTAAATATGCTTAAAGCCTGGAACTGCCATAAATATCACATTATCTCTGCAATTGATTATACTGTGCTAAGAAATGCCACACATATATAGTTTTCAATGACTTCAAAGATGAACAACCCCGTAAAATAGTACTTTGTACACAAATTATGTCAAATCTATTTATACATTATTTAATTCATATATCAATTCAAAATAATTCCTAGATTTTGGTCTTCTTTTGAAGTATGAAATTACCCATCCTAATAATACTAAGGAACATTATATAACTTGGATTCTTTATTTATAGGAATATTATTGCAAAAATTACCGTATATTTGTCAGAGTGTACCTATAAAAATCAAATAGAAAGAGTGGAGAAATTGCCTGTGGGAACAGAACGAGGGCTATCTGGAAAGAAATCCAGCCAAATGCCTCTATTTTTCATATTATGTGACTGGATACTTTGCAGACAGCCCTCATATATAAGGGAGGCCTATGGCTACTTCCTTATTAGGAAAACTTGAAAAATGTAAAGTATCTTAATAATACTGGTAATAATAGCTTACTTAGGTATAAAGTAGTGGTTTATAAAATAGTTTAACCTTGTTGCTAAAACCATATACAAAGGAGATACAATAAGCTTTTTGGACCAGGAATACACAACCTAAAAATGAAAATAATACTTCTCAAAGTATATTAGAGGGGAAGATGGCAGATATGATGATGGCATAATTTTCTAATATCTCCGAATTTCCACATAGAAAACAAAGTAATTTCACAGAAAAATTTCTTTAAAGGAAAAGTAAGTTAGCAGACTAATAGCAAAGACACAACAGGAAGAACATGGAGTAACATATTTAAGAGATTAAAGGAAAGAAAATGTGTGCCAAGGCTTTTATATGCAGAAATATGACTTTTAAGTGTGGAGGTCATAGGTAAGCTATTACCTACATATGAGAAATCAGAGAATAGTTTTCCATATTTTCTTCATTGTTTCTTAATGTGTTTCTTTTCAAGCCTACATGTGTATAGGAACCAATTGGGAATATATTTTTTAAATGTAGATTCCAATTCCTGTAGGTCTGGAGCAGGGTGTGAGATTGACAAGTTTTATAAGCAGCCCCAAGTGATAGAATGCTGTTGGTCCATGGGCCACAGTTGTGTAGTGAGAACTCAGAGTCCACATCATGTACAACCAGCCTCCAAAAAGAAATCCCATTCCAGATGAACATTAATTGCATTGTAGGAAAAGCTTCTCAAAAACCTTCATATTTTAATGATTACATTCCTGGAAAGTGAATTTATCTCATTTGAAATATATTTTGCTTTTCAATAGACAAAATATTTATTCCACATACAAGATTGGATAATTTCCCAAAGAAAAAATGCTACACACCTCATTGCTGAGTATCATTACAGTCATCTCTGAGGTACTCCCCTTGGGAAGCCATGTACCAATGCCAGCATCTAGTCCACACTTCAAAGTAATTTTAGAACTCTTTTTTTCTTTTTCGGAATGGCAATCAGAGTTGTTGTACCCCAAATCTGACAATTAAGTTCGTGAATGTGCCACCATGTGCTTACATTGGCAGCACTGTATAAACAACTCAGTAAGGTGATGGCCATTCCAGAAAGAGAGTTCCAAAATTGCTTTGAAGGGTGGACTAGGTGCTGACATAGGTCCACAGCTTCCCAAGGGGAGTACTTCAGAGGTGACCACAGTGATACTCAGCAATGAGGTGTGTAGTACATTTTCTAGGATGCGTTCATGAAATTAATTGTCTGACCTCGTATTAGCAAAGTCCTTGGCCAAACTTCATTCAGGTTCCTCTAAACCCTCTAGGACTCGACTTCAGTTTCTGTCCTTGATGGGCCTACGTGATGAGGTGTACAAAAAGAATCTAGCTAAAGTCATTTTAACAGGAATCCTCATGTTTGATATGTGATCATCCTGATAGGAAATTCTTCATTTCTCACCACTACCATACTAATATCTGATTACCTTGGCCTGGCTTCAGCAAGAACTCTGTTAGGTTGATGTAGCCAGAATCCCCTCTTAAGCCTGATGTTTCCTGTTGTTAATTTTCTATCCACTACCCCCTATCTGTTCCTTGCCTATAAATCTCTATTTTTTCCTTTTGTATTTGGAGTTAAGCCTGTTCTTTCTCCTCTGTCTCAAAGCCCCATTGCAGTAGTCCCTTGAATAAAATTTTCCTTACTAACTTTAACAAACATGGAATAATTTTTCTTTAACGACATTACTCATTTTAATACTAATGTTCGTAGAGGAAAACCACTTAGAAATTTATCAATAGCTATCTATTATATTCTATTACTTTTCAATATTATCACAGTCCTGATCACAGCACAAAGGATAAAAAGCTATTTTAATCCTTGGATTAAACACTTTGTGACCTCACATTCTCAAAACGTTCCTTAGGCATGGTTGGAATGTGTTTCTTAGCTCAAAAAGAAAAGGAGAAGACTTAATTATGTTCAATCTTAAGTAAAGATTTGCCTGTCCTGGTACAATGTACTGTTGAAGAAAATATTACTTATGATACTTGTTAGGATTGTAAAACCAACTTTATTCAAGAATATCACAATAGGGACAGGGACCAGTGCTACAGGATTTTGCAGTTGAACAGAGAGATTGGGCTCAATGCCAAATACAATGTGAGAAAGCAGGAATTTAAAAAGTAATGTTTTTTTTTCGATTCACAGTCACGGAAGCAACTAAACAAACAAACAGATAAATGTAATTGGACATGAAAAAACTTGGCCAAAATTGTTGATATGACTGATAAGGAAACTTACGTGACCAGAAATAAAATATATAGATATACAGATATATGTGTAGATCTAAGTAATTCTTAAGACAAAGAAACAATTATAAGTAAGATTATAACCTATTACAAAGTAAACCAGCAACATTATTGCCAATTCTACTGCTGTGAAGCTGACTTTGACCAACGAGCAGATATTGAGGTGGATCATTACTAAGAAAAATAATAACTGAACATAAATTGAGGGGGTGGATAAGATTAGATGGTTAGATAATAATCTACATTTCCTCATGTAAAGTCATCTATTCACTCCTTTTGACTTCCTTAGGACCCTATCTGTCCTCATTCATCGAAAACAAAGAGAAATACCTGGTGACCCAGCAATAAAAACAAAAGAAATTCCTCATTTGGGGATGGAAGTTAAGGAAGAAAGCAAACAAATCGTGAGTACTATGTACTTTATTTTTTTAATGTATATATTGGAAAATATTATTAAAAAGGTGACTTTATATTTCAGTAATAGTAAGTCAGAATAGAGTTGAAACAAAAAGTACCAATAACATAGAAAAAATTTAAAAGCTATTTAAAAAAATCCTTGCTACCATAAAAATAGAGTCAGGTGATTGTTTTTGATGACAGCATTGCAGGAGGTCTATGGACTGATGCTAAGGGACCATACAAATTTGAGGTAAGTGCCTGATTTATTTGTCAGGAACATAAAGCTCTATAAAAGTAAATTGGTGCTAAGCTATCCATTGTTATATAACAAATCACACCAAGACTGCAAGACTTAAACAATCATTTTATATTGCCTGTGGTTGTGAGTCAGAAATTTAGAGAGGTTTTATCTGGGAGCTTCTGTTCTGATCCACATGGTGCCTGCTGAACCACTGGGGTTGGGGTATCTGCTTCCAAATTGATTTCTTCCCTTTTCTCCCAGGAAAATTTGGTAGAAAAATAGAAAGTTTAAATAAATTTTACTTTATGAACATTGATGAAAGTCCTAAAAAACTTGCATATGTAACTATACTTATTTGAAATAATAAATTATGAATTAAAATATTTTATCTCAAGAATGCACTAAGGATTATCTCAGCAATGTTTAGATATGTATGAATGTAATTCACAATAGAAGAATAAGGAGGAGAAAATTTTTATGATCATCTTGATAGATGCTTAAGAAGAATTTGGTAATATTTGTCATCTAAAAAAATTAGCAATTTCAGAGTCAAGAGCTATTCTTTACTTGCTCTAAAGTATCTAACTGAAAGCCACATCAAACAATATAAAACAAAAATTTACATACATAAACTTTAGAATTATTAATAAGGATGCCTTAACATCACTACTGTGATTTATTATTCCTGAAGATTTTAACAAGTTCCCCCAGCTTCCTCCATCTACTCTCTTCGTTGGTCCTGTGAATGTCAGGTTTTAGAATATTCAAGCCTTTCTCTTTCAAACCTCCATGTGTTTATTTGTAATTATCTTTTCTGCTTTATCTGACTGGTGACTTCCCAATCCCCTTTCACCCTCTCAGCACAAGTATATCCTTTTATAAACTTTTTCTTGACAACCTCAGAGTTAGTGAATGCATTATTTCTGACCCTCTTCTGTATTGCTTTTGAAATTGTATCATAATTATGTTTTAATGTCAGTTTTTTTCCCATCAGAATAAGTGCTCTTTGAGAGCAAGGACAAAACATTAATCATTATATACCTGGAAACTAGCACAGTGAATGGTGGATTGTAGAACTTATATGGAGGCTTCTAAAACTATAAATATATCTACAAGGTTTACATTTTACTTTTAGAAGAGTTTGAGGTTTTTCTCTTCAAAATCTTCATGTTTCTCTCTGAAATTACATGGCATATATGTTCTTTATGTGTATCAGATATTTTAGATGTAACATAAGGTTGTCTACTATGTGTTAATAGTAAAATTGTTATTCTTCTGGAAGTTAGTAATTACTCCTGTTAGATCATCTGTTTTTTTCATATATCAGTTAATATACAGAGGGTGCCAAAAAAGTATATACACATTTTAAGAAGGGAATGAGCTATATTAAAACTGTAATACTTAGTATATACTGGTAACAAAAGATAAATACAAATCACATTTGACTTCTGCATTTACAAGAGATGCTCAAAGTGGTTACTATCAGTATTTATGTAATACATAGATAACATCGCTTTAAATGTGTATACATTTTTTTGGCACCCTAGCATATTAATATAGTAAATGGTTTGAATAAGTCCCCCATGGAAAGGCAATAACAGTTATCACTAAGAGCACTACCTACAGAAAATACTGTGAATTCAGGAAGAAGATATTTTTACACAGGATGGTTTGCAAAATTGTTTGACAGACTATCTTAGACAAATGGAGATAGAGAGAACTACCTTATAATGTATTTATAGAATAAAATATTTACATAATATATATTTTATATGTAAAATATATATTTCTACTCTTTTATATAATATGTATTATACATACTATGTATGATGTACATATATTTTAATATACACATACAAGTACATTTGTGTGCATATATGTATATACTTGTGTACACATTTATCCTACTTGAAGCAAAATTAATTGATTTCAAGTCCTACTATAATTTCATATTAGGCTCTTTTTTGTCATTTCTTCAAATTATAGTGCAAAACAGTTAACAATGCCATTTAGATAGATAGGGGTGTCTCAAGGTCAATAATTCCAAATGTTGAAAATGAGGCAATAAATAGATAAAATCAAATCTGGCTAGGTAAGCTTCAGGGGTGAGACTGTAATGGAAGGACGAACTCAGAAAAAGAACTAATATGAGGATGACTCGGACGATGCTCAGTTTTATCCCGTGTGCAATTATTTGATCACAGCCCTGCTCGGGGGCTTGAGCCATTGCCCCACATTGGGACATCTTGGTAGCAGAGCAGCTGCCTTCCCTTTCTTTTTTCTTTTTTTTTTTTTTTTTCAAATAGCACCTCTGCAATTGCAGTTTACTCTAAGCAAGCTTAAAATGGTTTACAAATCTTTTGAACATGATACCAGACTTTAAATTCTCATACAGCCTCATTGCCTTGGACATTAACACATTAATAATGTCTAAGCACCACAGTCAAAGACAACCTTCCTAAACTTAACAACTTTCCTCAGATTTTCACCAGAGTTTACATTCAATTAAATGGCTTTCTCATATGCATAACCCTTAGTATTGAGAACTTTTTTCTTCCTTGTCAATTTTTGAGCAGAATCATTTTTTTACATTATTCATATGGAATGTGTGGATAGTGACAATTGCTTTTAGAAAAATAGTTAAAAATAGAAAAACATATGGCTATATTAGTCAGAACTTTGCCCAGATTATCCTTGAAACTGTGACAGATTTCACCTTTTTTTCCTTACTGTGAACATTATAGAAAGAAAAAAGAAAGGGGAGCTTAATAGAAGCCATGGAATAAAAGCCAATTTTAGTAGTTTATGTCAACTTATTAAGTCAGGAGCATAAAGTATGTTATCAAAAAAATACACAGAATAACTATCCATGTAATGTGATCCTGGTTGAATCTTGAATGGAACGAACATTAAAAGAGGTTGAGCAAAATTCCAAGAGTGCAGGGACATAGATAATTTTCTTGGAAATTGGCCATTATAATTATACTGTAATTTATTTTCTGCTTCAAAAATGAAAAAAAAAAATCTACGTGCACCCTCATATCCTATCGAGATATCCCTGTCAACTTTTTGTTTGTTTTGTTTGTTTTTAAGGGAATTTACAGATCTTTGGAGAATAAACTATTTACCCATGTAAATGTACTTTTTAAGTCATAATATTCTGTAATATTTGCCAAAAAATGATGTGCATAATGTTGTATAACCTATTTTGTAAGAAGTAAATGATCAGGAGCTTTTTCAGGGGCTCATTCACTTGGGTTTAGGAAATTTTGCTGGATGAGATTATCTAAGTCTTTCCAGTGAAATGAGCTAAGACAACTGCAACCAAGCTGGAATGAATATTAAAATGCTTTTTCTTCTATAATGTGGGGCTGTAAGTCCCCCCATCTTTCAGTGTGTATGCATTTATTTGCCTCCAGAAATATATGTGAATTTATTATATGCCCAGCAGGTCAGAGAATATGTCTTACTAATTTGAGTCCTAAAATGTAAAATAGGCAGAAATTGCCTTTCAAAACTCGGCATAGTAATTCAAATAAATACATATGAACAATCCTATATTGCTATCACTAATTTACCAAGGTGATAGCTACATGACACTAGGAACAGTGTCATATAAGAATTCCAACTACAGAGAACAATTTGCATAAGAAGAATATACACTAAAAAAAAGCATGGCTTTCTCAAACAGGGTATTTTTACTCTAATTTTATTGTTTTTTTAAGTAATTTTTTTCTTTTTTTTCCTTTTTTGTATTTTTAAGCCCAAGACTTACAATCAGTACTCTTGCATATCATGTAAGATTCAGGGTGGGATGGTTTACTAAAGAATAACATTACTTATAAAGTTTAAAATAATTTTTAGGCTGTAGAGCAGCCTCTCCAGTTTATAGCAGATAAAGAGTTATAGATAGGAGCCTCAGCTTAGTTCCTCTAGGAATAATATTAAGGTGCCTCAAGGTCAGCCTCTGTTTTATCATGAAGAAAACTCAACTCTGCTTAGGGAATAAAACTGGGGAATAAAAATGCTTCTGTGCTATAAAAGAAGAAAATGAATGGAATAGAATAGAATAGAATAGGGTAGGGTAGGGTAGTGGAGGGTAGGATAGAATATAAGAAATGGTTGATCCAAAGTGGACAAACTCACAATTTTGTGACCAACCAGAATTTTTTTAACTGAAAAAATCTATGCAGAAGTTCAGTCTCTCACACTCAGAAAGTGGCATTGATTACTATTGAAAAATTGACTTATCACACTGAATACATGTTGTCATTTTTATACATTTGCATAAAAATGAAGAAAGTCAGACCCACTTAACATTAAAGGAATTTGGTATTTTGTCTTACAGTGAGGCTTCAAGAATTACACCATGGAACATAATTTTCTTACATAAAATACAAATTCAAGGGAAATTCTGGTCAACTCACCTTATAGCGATCTGGAAAGGGTGTTACTCTCACCCTGACAACAAGAGAAAGCTAACTAATCTGTAAAGTCATAATTTTCCTTGAGTCCTTTAGAGAGGTTAGGTTACGGGGTAAACAACTAACCTGAAATCGAAAGACAACTTCAAAGACAAAAAGGACAGCACTGGCTCACTTGAGGTAGGGTGAAGTGGAAGACATGGCTGTAATACATGTGGAAAAACAAGCTAAAATTTTTAACAAATTGCCAATGACTCAGTGTGAGCTAACAGAAGACTGCAGAACCCCTTGATAGAGCAGATAAAAGGACATTTTGCACCCAGCTGTAGACCATAGTCATTACTGGGCATTCAGGAAAAGACTGGAGGAAGACACTGAAGGAAGATTTCCAGTGCAGGCAGCCCTGGAAAAGGGGACCAGTTCCCCGTGGGTGAGGTGCCCAGGACTTGCCTACACCCTTCTTCCCCGTGGGCAAAAGTCTTAAGGCCTCTTGTATTCCCTAGGGCACAGGTGAAGGTCTATAGTAGCAGGGGGAAGGAAAAAGAAATCTGTCTCCTTGAAATGGTTTCTCTAGTGTAGGGTTTCCTTGTGCTTATGATGGGGGTCGGTTTGCCAGAGATGTTTCCTCGGTGTCCCTGCTCCAACTCTGGCTTAGGTCATCCTGATTCACTGCTACATCAGAGGGTACTTCGTTCTACACGTTCCCCTCACCAGTGGTTTTGCTTTTCACTTAGTGCTTATTAACCTGGTGGGTGGAGGTCATGAAGGTAGCACACACAGCCAGAGCCTTAACTAACTTGGATCTCAGAGGTCTCTTTCAGCCATCTGTCCTTCCCCTAGCAGTGGTGTCTGTGATGGTGAGAGCCAAAGATGAATGAGGGAGTTAGCACCCTGGGAGAAGAGTGTCCTAAGACAGCGGGAGCAGTCAATACAAGGATAAAGGTCAGAACTCGTCTGTTATATTCAAGATACTTCACAAAGGCCAATGTGGCTAGAACAGGATAAATGATGTGGCTACTAGTAAGAGATGAATCAGAGAGATAACTGTGCAGGTGTATCATGTGAGACCTTGGGTGTCACTCTAAGGTCTTTGACATTGACTCAGATTAAAAAGAGAAATAATGGAGAATTTTACACAGGGAAGGGACTCTGACTTTTGTTTGAAAGAATTATCTGTCTGCCCACAATAGGTCAAAGCAGGATGAATGTTTAGGGGATAGTATTATAATTTAGGAACAGTTGGAGTCTGCTCAGAACAGAGTGGGGGCAATGGATATATTTTGAACATAGAGCCAGTGTGATTTTTCTAATGAGTATCAGATGTGCAGTGTGGCTATAATACAATGTATTTATAGAATTACTTAAATAAAGCATACCCTCAAATAAAAGAACAAATCAATATGACAACTATTTTTAAAAGAAAGGAAGAATAAAAATAAAAACAAAGAGACAGAAATCATGTTTTAAATGCATGGAACTTGGTATGGAAAATGAGGCAAAGGTGATCTATCTTATGGAAACATATTAATCTTTTTTTATTAGCATATTCTCCCACTTGATTCAAGCAACATCTAATTATGTGATGTTGTAGTGCACACACTAAAAAAAATACAGGTAAAAAATATAAAAATAAAAAATATTTTCAAGAAATTGCAAAATTTAAATAGATCTGGTCTTACATAATATTAACAAAGGGCAAAATTATAAAATGTAACAATAAAACACAAATAAATTTGATTATCTTAGTAAATAAATAGTAGTAATTAAAATCCAAAGAAGCTACAATCATGAAACTTTTAGTGAATAATAATGTTATCCAGATGTAACTTGCAAAATAAAGTTAGAGAAAAGGTAATTTACAAAAATATTATTAATGATGCAATATTTTACTAATAATTATCAGAAAAGATGTAGAAATATGGATCATATGGTTTAAAATAAGTTATAGAATACATTTTATATTAGGGCATATACATCTTTTAAGTATATATAAAATGTTTACAAAAATGGTTAAAAGCATTCTACATAGAAAATGTTAATTAATTTCCTCAAATGCACATGATATGACCCTTCCTTTTTCATTACAATGCAAAACATCCCCAGAAATAAAAATTCATGCAGAAAATTCCTCAAATATGAAAACAGAAAGTACCTAATGAACAAATTCAGTTACATAAGTCAAAACTACAACTACAGAATATTTGTAAAATATTAAAATTATGGTGACATAAATGTGCATGGCTTTAAATGTTGTATTTATGAAAACAAGAAAGAATATAAGTGAAAAATTTGAAATCATAGAATTGAAATTATATATTTAAGAAAATGTACATTAAACCAAGGTGTAAAAATCATGATGAAAAAGGTATAAACAAAAAGTCTGTGACTGAATTCTTCAAAAATAGCTCCCTAGACAAATAATAAAATGTTTAGAAAATACAATAGTAGAAAAAATAAAATAAAATATTTGGTTTTATAATTTATTTTAAGGCAAAATTTAATTCATTTTTCTGAGTAGCAATTTTTAAAAATTGTTTTATTGTAGTAAGGGCAGTGATTACAAAATTTATGTTCTCACAAACTTAACTGTACAGTACAGCATTGTTGACTATAGGTACAATATTGTATAGCAGATCTCTAGAGTGCATTCATCTTGTTTAACTACATTTTATGACTGTGGGTTAGTAACTCCACATTTCCCTCTTATCCAGCCCCCGACAACAACCATTCTACACTTTAATTCTATGGATTTACTATGTTAGGTGCCTCACATAAGTGGAGTCTAGCAGTATTTGTTATTCTGTGATTGGCATATGTCATTTAGCTTAACATCCTAAAGGTTCCTTCATGTTGTCTCAAATTGAAGAATATCCTTTTGTGAGGTTGAATAATATTCCATTTTATGTATGCATCACATTTTAATTGAGTTATAATTGATATGTAACATTATATTAATAGTAGTGTATAATATTGATCTATATTTGTATATATTGTGAAATGGTCACTACCATAAATTTAATTAACATCTGTCACTATACATTGTTACTAAAACTTCTTTTCTTGTGATGAAAACTTTTAAGATTTACACTTAGCAACTTTCCATATGTGATACAGTATTATTAAGAATAGTTACTATGCTTCATTACATCCCTATGACTTATTTATTTTATAAGTGAAAGTTTCAACATTTTGAACCTCTTCACCAATTTTGCTTCCCCCTATCCCTGGGCTCTGGCCCTTACCAATTTGTTCTCCTATTTTTTTGTTTTGTTTTTTTAATATTCAAATATACATGAGATCATGCAGTCTGTGTCTTTTTCTGTCTTACTTCTTTTACTTAGCATAATGTCCTCAAGGTTTATCCATCTTGTCGCAAAGGGTAGGTTTTTTTTCCTTTCTCGTGGCTGAATAATATCCAATTGTGTGTGTGTGTATGTGTGTAAACACACACAATCATATATATATATGTGTATATATATATATTTATTTATTTATTTATACACACACACACTGTGTGTGTGTGTGTGTGTGTGTGTGAGGTCAGACAATTAATTTCATGAACTCATCCTAGAAAAATTGCTACATACCTTATTGCTGATTATCATATGGTCACCTTTGAAGTACTCCCCTTGGGAAGCTACTTATCGATGCCAGCATCTAGCTCCTCCTGCAAAGCAATTTTGGAACTCTTTTTCTGGAATGCCCATCAGAGCTGTCATTATATTGCCCTTGCTGTCCTGAATTTCATTAAAATGTCTGCCTTTCAATATTTCCTTTATCTTTGGGTAAAGAAAAAAAGTCACTGGGGGCCAGATCAGGTGAGTAGGGAGGGGGTTCCAGTACAGTTATGTGTGTACTGGCTAAGACTCCCTCACAGACAGTGCCGTGTGAGCTGGTGCATTATGATGTAAAAGCCATGAGTTGTTGGTAAAAAGTTCAGATCATTTTCACCTAAATATTTCACTCAGTCTTTTAGTACTTCCAAATAGAAAATTTCGTTGACTGTTTGTCCAGTTAGTACAAATTCATAATGAACAGTCTGTTTTATATTAAAAAAGATTATCAACATCATTTTGACTCTTGATTTGGATTGATGAAAATTTTTTGGTTGTGGAGAATTGGCTGACTTCCGTTGTGCACTCTGATGCTTTGTTTCAGGGTCGCATTGGTACACCCAGGTTTCATCACCAGTGATAACACAGCCCAAAATAACTTTTTGCCTCTCCAAAAGATCTTGGCAAACTTCGACTTTCCTTTGCTTTTGTTCATCGGTGAGCTCCTTCAGGACCATTTTTGCACACACCTTTTTAATGCCAAGATTTTCAGTTAAGATTTTACCGACTGTAGCTCTGTTGATGCTTCCTTGGTCTGCTATGCTTCTCACAGTCAGCTGACAATTTTAACACACAATTTGATAATTTTTTGCAATATTTTTGTTAGTTCTGCTTGTCATTAGCTGCCCTGACCTCTCTTCATCAGTGATGCTTTCTCTCTCCTCAGAAAAATGTTGATTTCATTTCTTCATTTTCGTCATGGCATTGTCCCCATAAACTTGGACTAACATGTCCCTGATTTCACTTTCAGTCTTGCCAAGTTGAACAAGAAATTTAATGTTTGTTTATTGCTCTAATTCAAGCTCTGACATTCTTGTGATGGGACACAAAAACATGTAACAACAATAATGAACGCCTCCCAGAAAGACAGTGCCACATGTTGACACAAACACAGCTGTGAGACACAGATACACCAAGGTTATGACACCTTACCGAGTTGTTTGTACAGTGCTGCCAACGTAGGCAAACTGTGGCAAGTTTGCAAACTTCATTGTCAGACCTCGTATATGCTTTGGAGAAATGACTATTCAGATCCTCTGTCCATTTTTTAATTAAAATTTTTTACCAGTGAGCTATATGACATGTGTATTTATATATAATATAACAAATACATATAATAAACTCCTTATTACATATGCAATTTGCAAATATTTTCTTCCATATTGTAGCTTCCCTTTTTATTTTGTTGATGGTTTTCTTTTGCTCTGTAGAAGCTGTTCAGTTTGGTCTAGTCCCCCTTGTTTATTTATGTTTTTGTTGGCTTTGCTTTTGATATCAAATCCAAGAAATCATGACCAAGACAGATGTCAGGGAGCTTATCATTTACATTTTCTCCCCAAAGTTTTATGGTTTTATGTCTTATGTTCAAATCTTTAATCCACTTTGAGTTAATGTTTGTGTATGGTGTAAGATATTTGTCCAGTTTTATTCTTTTGCATTTGACTGTCCAGTTTTCTCAACACAATTTATTGAAGAGATTTTTCTTTCCCCATTATATTCTTGGCCCTTTATTATAATTTAATTGACTTTATATGTTTGATTTTATTTCTGGGCTATCTACTCTGTTCCATTTATTCAAAAGTCTGTTTTTATGCCAAATACTATACTATTTTGATTAGTATGGCTTTGCAATATAGTTTAAAATAAGGTAGTGTGATAAGGTAGTCTTTAGCTTTGCTCTTCTTTCTTAAGATTGCTTTGGCTAGTCAAGGTCTCTTGTTCCATATAACGTTCAGAACTGTTTGTTCTCTTTCTGTGAAAAATGCTATAGGAATTTTGATAAGGATTGCATTGAATCTGTACATTTCTTTGGGTGGTATGGACATTTTTACTATATTCATTTTTCTAATTCATAAGCAGATAATATCTTCTCATTTATTTGCATCTTCAGTTTCTAAATAGTAATAAGAAAACATGTGAAAGTATAAATTTCACTAGTAAAGGTAAATATATAGTAACATTGGTTAGATTAATAAGTTAAAAAGCTAGTATGAAGGTTAAATACTACAATTAGTAAATCCAACTATAATTAGTTAAGGGATACCCAAAGTAAAAAGATCTAAAATGTGATGTCAAAACATGAAATAAGAGAACAATAAAAAGGAAGAATCATGAAAAAATAGAAAATCTGAACAGAAGAATCACTAGTAAGGTGATTAAATCAGTAATCAAAAACCTCCCAACAACTAAAATTTTAGGAACAGATGGTTTCATTGGTGAATTTTACCCAATTTTCAAGGAGTAATTAATACCAATCCTTCTCAAATGCTTTTAAAATATAGAAGAAGGAACACTTCTCAATTCATTTAATCAAGACAGTATTATCACGATACTGAAGTTAACAAGGACACCACAAGAAAGCATCACTATGAGCCAATATCACTGATGAATAGACATGCAAAAATCCTCAATTAAACATTAGCAAATCAAATTCTTACATATTTAAAACAGGATATCTGGTCAGCCTACTTGTGTGGAAAATTAGAGGATTGGTTTTATAGCAACTGCACTTCTTGGCATCTCCTTTCTTGCAAAGTGGGATATAGCTTTTGGGATGTATCTTGAACATTTCCAGTCTGTGGGCCATTTCTGGTCTGTAGGCCACGACATCTCTATATGTTTGTATATTTTTATTACAATTTAGAAACTTAAAAACATAATGACATAGGGAAATGAAGTCTTATTTAATGAACAGAGCAGAAACTTTATACATATTGTATTAGTTTTCTATTGCTGGTTATAAATTATTAGTAACTTAGCAACTTAAAATAATGCACAGTTCTTATCTCATTCCAAAATGAGAACTAATTCTAAACTGAGTTCTCTTCCCTGGTTCTTGTAGGACTGCAATCACAGTGTTGGCTGGGCTACATTCTTCTCTGGAGATCAGAATCCTCTTTTAAGCTCAAGGGTTATTTTTAGAATTCAGTTTCTTGGAGATATAGGACTGAGGTCCCTATTACTTGCTGATCATCCAGTCTGTTGTCAGCAACTAGCAGTCCCTACAGTTCCTTGTCAGATGGCCCACTCACAGGCCCTCTCAGAACATGACAGCTTATTTCAGCATGAGCAGGAGACTCTCCAGTCTCACTCTGCAAAGATGAAGTCTTACAGAGTATAATATAATCATAGCAGTAACCATCATCACCTTTGCCGCATAGCATAACTATTTAAGGGAGTAACTATCTGATCACTTTTGCCATAATTTATTGGCTGGAACAATTGAAAATGGAGGGGCTTATGCAAGGGCATGCCCTCTGTGTAGTTATCTTAGAATTCTGGCTACCACATAGAGTGTGCTTTTCATCTTTGTAAATATGATTGTGTGCCTCTCTATATGTACACAATTATGAATACAGACAAAAATACTGAGCATGAGCATGCATTAAATTTATAAATTATTTTGTGTTTTTATAATGATAACTTAAACTTTGATTTATAACCAATATTTCAATAACAAATACTAATGTAATTGTTTAACTATCATCATGGTAAATACACTAATATCTTATATTCTCCTCTATACCAAAGATAAAGTCAGTTATCTTTATTTACTTTGTAGAGAACTGAATTTAAATACTATCATATACCAAACACAAAGCAGAATTGTATATACATCAATAATATCATCTGAGGAAGTAAATACCACAAATGAAAATTTTACTGTTCTAATTGGATCTGGTTAATTAGAAAGTTCCTACTGTTTTATGACCAAAATAAAACAAAACAAACAGTAATTATCTCTGTAGGTAATATAAGTCTAAATGCAGTCTAGATAATTATATGTGTGTGTGTATGTGTATGTGTATATATATATATATATATATATATATATATATATATATACACACACACATATATATATGTGTGTGTATATATACACTCACACATACTTGTATATATACATATGTATAGACAGAAATAGCTTCATCTCTTTTTAAAATAGAGGACAGAAACTTAAATACTTCAAAGTTACAGAAATTTAAATTGGAGGTTTTGATATATTTTGTGTTACTTTATAACAAATACATTCTTAAATATGTTTATTTAAGTATATTAATATTCAAGGCAAATGAAGGTATGCATTAAATTATAATATAGTGCTTGTAAATTATCACCAAAGAAATTGTTGAAATTCTAGTTCTGGCTCTGGTTGTTGTTTTTGTTTTGTTTTGTTTCAGGATTCTTTTTAACAGCTTCTGCTGGAAATACTTATTTAATGTACTTGTAAATACCAGGAAAGAGTGAATATTTGAGCCTGAAAGTAGCAGATAGGAGGTACATAAATCCATTGCACTGGGTGAGAGCATCTATGTAGAGCAGTTTCGGTGGATGAGACATAAGGATTTGGAGGAATTTTCTGGAAAGATGTTGAAGGATAGCAGTGGCCATATGGAGGGAGAAAATAATAATAAAAGTTGGACAAATGACTGAGAAAAAAATTTGAAAAAGTAAGAAAAAGGAAATGTATGTCCAGAATGGAAGGAAAATATTGGTAGGGAAATAAATATATTTGGGTTTAAACAACAAAGTAATTTCTTTCTGATAGATTTATTACCTCAATAAATCATAACATAAGTCATTATTCAATTTTTAGTTACTTTAAAAATATTAATATTGTTAAGAATTTTTATTAATATCTATTGGGAGCTTATGAGGGTTGAAACTTAATAATCTTTCCCTGTATAGTGCTAACCACACACTAGGCAACTTTTAGGGACTGTGCATATTGAGAAAGATTTTTTCTTTCTGATTAGCATCCTGTGTCCTGAGCAATTTAAAATCGTTTAAATACTTTACCAGTTAACTTTTTACAAGCTTTAATATATTTGCCATGGAGAATAAATAAAACTAAAAGGCATGTGTTCCTAATCCCTAGGCCTAAAATATTCATTTGATTCCTATTTCTGGAAGAAGTGTTATTTAGGCAGTATATTTTGCGTAAAATGTGCTTTGCTAAAATGTCACTGTTCACATACTTACATTAAAGGATAGAAGATGGCCACAGATACAATTCGATAAGGTCAAGCTTTGCTGATTCATAATGTCACCTTCATTTCTCTTGACAGTTTGTTGAAGTTTCACATTTCTAATTTCTTTATGTTAGCCCTTTCAAAAACACCTCTAAAGGGAAATATTCAACGGGTGGAAACAACATGTGGATTTTATGAGTTGTTTTCATTTTAGTACATCTAACTTCATCAAATTACCTCTTTCAGGTTTATTTTGAGGTAGATTGAAGAAACCAAGAGCAGCATTGACAGACGGGTTACTGACTGGAAAATAAAGGCTTTTCTGAAAGATGCCCAGGAATCCTGAGCTTCTAAGAACAACTTGAGGCAGGCACAATGTGTTTAAATGAAAACAGGAAGGGAGAGGAGACTAATTTCTGAGTTTAACAATATTTAACTTATTCTAGAAGTTAAATTGTATTAAATATTACATATCAGTATATGGCATATAAGGTGTTGTCTGACCTCAGGTTACTTCAACAGAATCTCCTAGTCCTCTCTCTTTTCCTCACATTGTCTAGCTAGGCAGGTATGCCTTTGCTCTCTTCCTCTGATGCTCCCAACTCCTTACAGTCGGTCTCTTTGTATGTGCTGGTATCTCTACCACTCTTCATGTGTGTTACTCATGCTCATTTCCAAAGCCTCGAAGTGTCTTCCAAAGGGAAGGTATCCTTGACCCACATCTAAATTTGTTCTGCTTGTCTCTATTTTAATTTTTTTTGTTTTACTTTTGTTTCAGAGTTTTCTTTTTAGCAGTTTCTAATTTTATATATAAACAAATATAAATATATATTATATTTGTTTCAGTATGTCTAAGATCTGTCTCCCTTACTAACCTGTAAGCTGTTAGCTGAGTTTTTCATCATGGAAAATTAGTGCTTAGCTGATTAAATCAACACTTAATATTTATTGAAAAGTAAATGAATAAATATATTGAACAGGATATCTTTAGAAAAATTTCATAAGAAATAGAGACACATAGGGGTTCCCTGATGGTGTAGTTGCTAGGCTTCTGCACTCTCAAAGCCGTGGCCTGGGTTCAATTCCCAGCCAGGGAACTACCAAAAAAAAAAAAAAAAAGAGAGAGAAATAGAGACACTTAATCCTGGTAGTTCCACCCCACTCCTGTGGTAAGGTTGAGGAAATTTTAAGTAATAGGAGCTAAATGAAAAAGGTGGCCTGACCCACAAAGCCAAATTTTTGTCTCTTGTCTATCTGTAGTTATAAAACTGACTAATCAAATTTAACATGAAATTTCCAATGGATTAGTTGCCTTTACATTTTTCCAGGGTAATAATTTGACTTACATTTTCAGTTGAACATAATAAATGGTGATGTTAATGTTAGGTATAGAGAAATATGTGCCCCCAAATACACAGTAGTAAATTCTGAACATACATGTAGGCATTCTGATTCCCTATAAATAGCCCAAGGCATATACATCTGTTTTAAATGTGAAGAAAATTACCTCTTCACTGGCTCTTGACTTTCTCCAAAGGACCAATTCCTTTGAATTTTCTTCTTGGTTGAAATACATAAACAAGGCCAGAATAAGAAATTGAAAATGCAAAATATATTTGCAGTAAAGAAGGCAAGTTTCACAAAGTTCAAAATGATGTCTCTGCTAACCTTAAGTAGTCTTTTCTCTCTGAAAGTCTATGGCACCTATTACCTATTTGATTTATAGAATAACTATTAGTATATACTGTCAGGTTTTATCATTTGTATTAGAGGCCATTAAACATAGTAAGAGCAGAATTTTTAAATTGATACTTTTGTTGTTTTTTTTTTTTTGAATAAAGGTGGTTCATCTTTGACAGGTAAAGGGTAATGGGCATAGACAGAAAGTTTAGGCATGAGGCAAAGTTTACTGTGGAATGATTTCATTGTCCTCAAAGAGGTAGTTGATGAGGGTACCTCTACAGCAGTGGTTCTCAACCTTCCTAATGCCACGACCCTTTAATACAGTTCCTCATGTTGTGCTGACCCCCATAAAATGATTTTCATTGCTACTTCATAACTGTAATTTTGCTACTGTTATGAATTGTAATTTAAATATCTGATACGTGTTTTCCGATGGTCTTAGGCAACCCGTGTGAAAGAGTCATTCGACCTCCAAAGGGATCGTGACCCATAGGTTGAGAACCACTGCTCTAGAGACTATAGAAGGTGGTCCAGTAAGGGGACATGGTTTCATTATTGTATATATTTATAGGAGAATTAATAGGGGGCCCTGTAATAATGAGTGTTCTCTTCTCTCAAGAAATGTCCCCATTCAAAAAGGGAAGCAACCAGATCTAGGCAAGAGGAATTTCCATTAAACACATGTATCACCAAGAGACCACTTACTCTTGTTGAGCTGCTTCACTCATGCCAAAGGAAAAAAACAAAACAAAAACAAACAAACAAAAAACAAGTTAAAAGAAAAAAGGCAGATAGCGCCATCCAGGAGAGGAAAATGTTTGTTCTCCTCAGTCTTCATACAGAAAGTGTAGAAAACACAGTAAATTGTATAAAAACTCTTGAATGATGATAAGAATGAGTTACTATTAATAAACTCTTATCATCACCTACCTAAATGACTGAAAATATTAAAAAGAGACAAAGAATTCAACAGTAGTGATCATCAACCATTTTTTAAAACTATAAAACCTTAAAAAGTAAATATCTAAGAGAGATTATAAGATGCTGCTGCCATGCTTTGGCAGAGAAATACAGGGGTAGGGGAAGAAAAGAAAGGAAAGACTTGCTAAGCTCGTCAGCTGATAGAGAAGCAGACTGCATATTGTGCCAATGCATGTCTTAAACCTGTATGATTACCCACAATGCCATGTGCTCCTGGAAGATTATGTTATGCCCAGCTCCCAAAGTATACTCTAGATGGGAATAACATGAAGCTTTTAGGTGGAAAAAAGGAGAATTTCTCCCAAATTATTTTAAAGTCAACAGAAGAACAAAATTGAGTCATCCATATTAAGAGCATAAATAATTAGGAGAAATGCAAGATAAATTTGGAAACCCACTAAATGGAAAATGTGTGTGTACCACACATGTTGTTGGGAAATATAATTAAAAACCAAAATCTTCTCCAACCCAGAAAACCTTCACAAAGGTAGTAGAAACAAAATATTCATATTATGCACTAAACATTAAACTAGAACGTATTGTGTATCACTGGCATTTTGCTATGTGATTGCAAAGACAGAAAGGAGTCTCACCTCCTTATTTAGCTATGCAGAGATGACTCATTACAACATGTTTTCAAGATAAACAACTGGTTCTCAAGTAAGAGGACTTAACAGCACTGTATGTCATATCTAGATCATACTGACTTTACCTAGCAATTGGGATGACCATCTATTTTAGCTTCTTGGCTTTATCCAGAAGAGAAATAAACTTCTCCAATCTTCAGGCAGACGTAATTTTGGAATTTGGAGCAAGGGTTAGGCTCCTGTCCTTTCACAGAAACTGGGGTATCGGTGTGCTGTTTCGCCTGATGTTTACATTTCAAAGAGATGGAGCCCAGCACCTTGAGAAAGACATCTCTGAGTCTTAGAGCTGATAAAAGGCCTAATATCTAGTTTTCTGCATTTCAAAGAATAGAGAAAGAAGTACACCACTTGCAATTACAAGTGTTCTCAAGTAAATACTCTTAAGTGAAAGGAGATGGAGGAAGTCTACTTTAAATTGGGATAATAAAGTCTTTAATTTTCATTTTAATTTGTCCTCATTGGAGGCCTATATATGTACAAAGAAAAGATTCAGTCTGGAAGAAAACACCATCTCTCTGAAACTTTCTAGTATCTAAAGTAAAATGTCTTTCTAAGTCAGAATATAGCTGTGGGTAGATAATTCAGTTCTTATATTTCAGTGACAGATGAATTAATATACACTAACTTTAGTAAGTCAATAAAGATATGCATTCACTTATTATTTGTAATTATGGGAATAATTAAATATACAAGGACTGTCTGAAAAAAAATCCAGACATAACTGTCTCTATTTTTCTTATTACATGGCTAGATACTCTCTGGACAGCCCTTTGTATACACCTAAATGCCCCTGTGTGGAATGGGGAAGATAAACTAATATTTTATATCTTTCTTCCCATTGTTTTCTTAAACAAATGTATTACTATCTATCGGGTAAATCAATAATTAAAGAGTGAATTGAGAAGTACCGAGAATCAACATGGATGTCATTTGCACTTTATTAGAGATGACCCTCATTCTCAGAGTTTGTACTCTTATAGAAGAGCATCATAGTAGGGCTGTGGTATTCTAGTTCTCTGTTTTTCATAAGATTTATAGTGTGCTGCATTACTTATGTCCTTCTATGTATCTTGAAACATATGTTCCGTTTGTTGACCTTTTAACTATTTAAGACTAAATTGTCTGTTATATGTGTAATGAAGCCACCTATTTTTTAAGGAATTTTCCATTAATATGTGTGGTACTTGTGAGTATAAGAAATTTTTAAATATCTAAAACAGTGTGTGGAAACGCACCTTTTGAGTTAGTATGTCCAAATTTTTATTGATTTATATAGTACTTTAATAATTTAGGTTTATTGCATTTGTAATGTTTTATATCCTGCTTTTTTCATTTAACAATGAATTATGAGTATATTCTCAATTAGATTCATAAAACTTATCAAGAGCTGACTAGCAGTTCGTTGTTCTAGAGAACTGTCATTTTAAAACCATCCTTTATTTGGGGATATTTAATTAATTTCAAATTTGCAGTGTTATAAATAATGCTAGGATAACAGTTTATGTAACTATGGGTCTATCAATATTCCTACTTATTTTCTCAGATTGACTTGAATTCCACAAAGTTGAAAATTTTCTTCAAATTTTATGAACATTTTAAGGTTTCTTAGACATAATGGAAAATATCCTTCAGAAAATTTAAGCAATTTAGTCAATATTTAAATAAATAAATTAATAAAAAAATGGATCCTTTACATATCCATATCTTGAATTTGTTTAGTGGTCTGAAATGCATAAGTTAATTTCTTATGTATGACCTGCCTTCCTTATCTTTGAGATTAAGCTCCTTTTAGAATTTAGACAGTGGTATTCAATCTCATTCCCCTTTAGCAGACATTTTGCTGGAAATGGGAAGTTGTCATTGAGGAGAGGCTCATTGCTGGTGAAAGCTACTTATTTAAACTTTGATTACTGCTAGCAATTTTCTTTTAATGGTTTAGAAGACTAACTCTCAGGAAATGAAGTGCTGTCAAGAAAACCTGTTTTTAAAGTTGATGTGATGGAAATTTACTGCTACTATAGTGTAGTGAAGAGATTTTATTTCCTTTTTTCCTTAAATTATGGCAAATTTTTCATTCTAAAATTTTATTTGCATTGGCATGGAAGACATGTGAAGTTGCATTGGTCCTTGCAATTCACTAATTTTATAATCTTGGGAAAGCTCCCTAAAAATCCCTCCCTCTCTATTTCCTCTTTTTTATGTAACATGTTACTACATACTATGAAAATTAGCTAATGTACTTTGGGATTACAAAAAAGGAATGAAGAAATGACAGAAAGATACAGGAGAGAGACTAAGAAAGAAAGTAACAGGCTGAGAGAGAGAGATAGAGAGAGAGGCTGATGAGAAGGAAAATAGAGAATATTGAGGCAAAGGAAAAGGCTCTTTATTTCCTCACAGTTGCTGTCTAAATACCTTGGAGAGGCCCCCTGGGTAGTGATGTCTCACTGGGGAGATGTAAAAGCAGGACACTCAGCAGAACAGAAGGGGTAGGCTCTGTTTATTCTCAGGGAGTATAAGGAAAACCACAGACATACTACCATACATTCTTATAATTCTTTCATGTTTCTCTTTATATTTATAAACATTCAATTAAATTTAGTTTTAAAAAATAAACTATACCACATACAGAAATTAAAAATTTAGAAAACAGTTTTAAATGACAAAGAAAATACTGGGTTATTTATCAGCAGTTCACTGTCTAAAAATTGTTTCCTGAATTCTACTTTATTCAGTTGTTTGTGATAATATACAATGGGTTAATATTAGTTGTTTTATATACATAAATGTTAAAATTCTCATTAATACATCCTTCCTACCTACTAGAGATAGGTTTCTATTATTTCATAAAATAATTGTTAAAATTAATAAGTTGGGAATGGATAACACTGCTTTATTTATATATATATATATATTACTATTTTCATATTTATCATAGCCATATTGTCACAGTGTTTGTTAATTTCTCCTGGATTTAATTATTTTCTATCTTTTCTAAAGTTCAGTGAACCTATAGCTCCAGGCTTTAAGGTGTGTTCTTCCTTTTTCTCTCTGGTATTCCCACTTGTGGAATAAAATAGCTCTACTAGAAAGTCACATTTGCTTTTTTAGGACGACAGTTTTCGAAGTGGAAAGCTATAGCAGCAGCTTATAAAACAATTTCCTGTTGATATTTTTTAACATCTGCAATGGCTTTGGACCTTAAAATGATTTAACATTTGGGAGAAATTAGCTAGACATATAAGCAGTTTGTCTTTTTATTGAATAGGATTTTTAGAATGAGGTAATTAGTTATTAATTGGCAAATTTGATTTAGTCGGACCAGTCTAGCAATGCCTTATAATCAAGGATCAGCAGAGGACTTCAAATGTATGATTCACCAAATTTCTGTCATTTCATCATGGCTGAAAAATCTGTGATGTGTACTGAGCCGTAGGAGCCTTTCCATCCAACGGTGACCTTTTAAGTCCATTAGCCAGTGATACTACTACTGTTGACTTCTTAGGCTGAAATACTTCACTGATACTATTGGATTAATGAAGATGCTTTGGAATACTATACCTGAAAACTAACTAGAGCTAGTTAGGTATATATGACTCACATACTGAGAAGTACAGAGGTTAACGTGGCTTAATGTGTGACAAGTTAAGGCATCAAATAATGTAGTCATGGCCTTATTTCGAAAAACCCCTCTCTGCATTTCTCTGTATAGACAGAGCTTTACTTATATGGCTAGAGAAGATGGTTACAGCCAGCTTAAACATACATGGTCCTGATACAGCTCATGTGTTAAGAGAGTGAGCTTCTTTAATTTTTTTTTTTTCTGGATCCCATGATCCTTCTCAACTCTACCTTTAGCATGGGTTAGGAGCTGGGCAAGGCACCATCACTGATATGCTATCTGGAAGAGATGGAGCTAGGAAGGGGTTGATTTCCAGAATAAAAGGTGTTCCTTTTACTAGATTATGGTGAAAGAGTTGTTGGAAAAGCCATAAAATAGATGCCTATTTTAGCCACTTTGAAATTTGGTGCTATGTATAAAAGCCAAAATTTGTGCAACATGTTCATTTAAGAGCACATTTTCTTGAAACCCTCCCGAAAGTTATAGAAATATTTCTTACTTGAAATTGGAATGACTGAAGAGTTGCCATTGTGGTAATGAAGCTTAAAGGAAAGCAATTAAAAATCCAAATGTCTGAAAAATGACATCCATTAAACTTGCATTATGCTGCTATTAACTAAGGGGCTCATGTCATACAGTAGATTTTGAGGTGATCAGTTTGCAAAAGATAAAATTGCCTTATTTACATATATTTATGTTTATCAGATTGTGTCATATCTGTTTCTTTTGGCTTTTATAAGACATAGTCACAAATTGAACTTAATTTTGTCATAGAGTACTGAATATAGTTTGTATAGAAAAATGTAGATGTAAACACAGAAAAGTTACAGCTTTACATTGATAACAATATGTATAGTTTTAGCTATAATTTGTGCATTTTTTTCATGCTTGAAGTCAGTATGGTCACTTGGACTTTCCTTAGCTTAATTGAGCTAGAATTAAAGAACATGGACCTTTCGAAAGACTGTATTAAATATCAATATGCATTTTCCAAATAAAATAAGATTACTTAATTTTCATTATTAGATAATACCTTATGAAACATTATGTATACTTCAATGAGAATACTATGTATGATGCCACATGGTGCCAGATTTCAGACTCCAGAAGGTTGGAGGGAGAACAATATAGTTAACATTATAGTACATTGAAATTCATAAACTATTTGGTTACAAAACCAGATGGTTTGCTATACAACATTGGGATATATTTCTAATGCATTTAGTCTACTTAAAGGAAGAGCATATTCATAGGTCAGCTATGCATTTTCGATTTCTACTTTCTGGATCATCTTATCGCCCCCATACTGTCCTTTCCTAGGCCAGTGTATTTTCCTTCAGACTTTCACTAACTATTATCTGTGGTTGGCAACATTGTCCACAGTCATTTGAGATGGGGAAAAAACTTATTTTAAAAGAAGATGCCTAGCCACTATCATACAATTTTTTGTTTTACTTTGGTAATTCCATACTAGTGGCCCTTAGAACTACAGTGCAATTGGTACTGTCTGCTTAAAGGCAGTCAAACGTAGAAATTAAAGACATTGACTTCAGAGTCTCAAATTTGGAGTATTTACCAGTGGTTTGATGCTGAGTGAATACTTTATGTTTCTGATACTCACCTTCTTCATGTGTAAATGAATGTAATATTTGTACAGTGACAGCCTCATATAGATGTGACACTCAGTAATCAGTAGTGTCACATTAACAACAGTAGCAGTATTTCTCTTCTGCAGATCAGGAATGTCTAAGCTTCAGAGGCACGGTAAGAGATAAAAATATAAGGATCTTCAACCCCATTACTTAATGTTCTTAAAATTAAGATGCTTTGTTAAGCCAAATTAGTATCTAATGTTCCAAGTGATAATTTAAAAGCATGCCCTAATACAATTTCTTTGGTATAGTTCCAAACATGTGTAAGACATTAAATAAATATTTCTTCCTTCTATTTCCTCAGTGTTCTAACATGATTTGCTTTACAGAACTAAACTTTTCCACTATTCATTGTATCCTATTCTTCCAATTAAGCAAGGGAGATTGCTACAACTTCACCCTTATACTTAACATCCTATCCCTGTTATGTACTAACAATAAAGAGAGTCAAAGTTATAATATAGCTATACTATATTCTATATAATTGCATTCCCATAGGAAAATCTGTAGGATTTCCCTATCCAGCTTTCTCTTCTAGTTTTCCCATCTAGGCAAACTCAAACATGGGCTATAGGTATAGACTATGTTGAGTGTTTCAGTATCTGGCTATCTTTACTGAAGGCCTAGTTTCTGTAACCTCATCAGATTCAGTGGGCTAGGTCTTCTGGCCTGCTCTAGAATAAAGACATTTGCCTCAATCTAATTATTCCCCTACCTATTCCAGATTCATACCATGCAACAAGGATAGAAAATATATGTGACCTCCCTCCACAGAGTAAACTAGATGATAGAGCAGGGGTGTCCAACCTTTTGTCTTCTCTGGATCACATTGAAAGAGGAATTGTCTTGGGCCACACATTCAATACACTAACACTAATGATAGCTAATGAGCTAAAAAACAGTCCATGCATAATTTTTGTAATGTTTTAAAAAGTTTACAAATTTGTGTTGATCCACATTCAAAGCCATCCTGGGCCACATGTGGCCTATGTGCCATGGGCTGGAGAATACTATAGAGCTCAACTTATTATGTTGGGGGAGAACAATAAGTATAAGTATCTAAGACCAGCAGAATCAGGAGCAATACCCACAGAGGTGCTGTGAACCTAATAGTAAATGTACAAAAGAATAGGGAGCAGCCAGGTCTCAGCAGTAGGTAACTTCAACAAATGTTTCTACCCAGAAGAAAGAGGCCCCATCCAGAACAGCAACTATTGTGCCTGTTTCTGAGACAGCACGGTTTAGAGCCTTCACAGCAGACAAACTGAAAGGAAAATGTGTAGTGCAGTGGGATTCTTTTAGTTGGGAAGCCATGTAAAACTCCCTCCAATCCCCCAACCTGGCAAATAAATAAATAAAAATAAAAAACAAAAGCAAAAACAAAAAACCATCTCCTAGAAAATTAGTTGAGGAAAAACATATTCAAATATCAACAAGAAAAATGGAATTACAACACAAATACACACACACACACACACACACACATATACAGAGCAGGATTTAAGGAAAGACAATCTCACAGAAGCCAATTAGCTTTTCTACTAAGCTTTACGTTAGGGTTTATTGCTGAATTTTAAACAGTACAGAGCAGTAGGCAACCATGAAATGTGCTATTAAGAAAATAAAAAGGTAATTCAAATTCTACTTCTAGGAATTTTGGAGTAATAAATCCAGAATTGTCATTGTATCATAAATAACTTGAAAATTGCACAAAATGCATAAAATAAGTCTTTCCAGGTGTTGGACGTGAGACTGTTATCCTTGAAGGAAAAGGAAATTGATGTCAATTCTACAATTGCTCTGGATTTTTTTCCTTCAGGTAATTTCTGGCAAATGAAATAAGAGGGAACACAAACGAAATGCAACAGATTTGAGTTAGGTAAGCTTAAGGTGACTGGCACGAGTAGGTTAGGTTGAAAAAGAAAAAATTTATGCAGAGAAAGAGTTTTAAAAATCTGCATAGAAAACCTCTTTAGTCTCTAGCTCAATAACTGTGTGTGTGTATGTGTGTGTAGTGATTAATGCCATCTTTTGAGTGAACGTCATAGTACACATTGCTATGGTAATTCCATTCAACTTCCAAAAGTAATACATAGATAACATCTCTTAAAATGTGTATACATTTTTTGGCACCCATGGAATTTTACCGTGTGCATGTGTATACTATTTTAAGGTAAAACTCCAAGACTCCAAGTAAAGAATCAATCCTAAGGAGAACTTTCTAATGAATTCTAAGCCAAATAATTAACAGAGTTCTCAGAAGGATGGTAGTTGTTTTGAGTTTCCACTGGTGAGACTCTGTTGAACACACAGGATATTCAGTGTAGACCCCAGAAACGTTCCACATTTGTAATGGATTTAAACTCACAAATAAGTTTATTCTGGGCTCTTCCTTTAAAAAGCCTTAAAGCAAGTCTCAAAAGCTAATTCGTAAGTAACTGCCTGTTGGAACAAAGATTACAACTCTTTACAGTAAGATCACAAAACCCAGGCATTGAAAATGTGACATCTCTGAGTTTAGCATCTAATAAAATATTACTGTACATATCAAGACATAGGAAAAGTTGACCCATGGTAACAAATCAATTGACAGAAACAGAAGCAGCAATCACAGAGATGTTGAAATTTGCAGACATGAACTTTAAAATAGTTATTATACACGTGTTGTATATGCTCAAATATCCAAAGGAAATATGAACAATAAAAAGTAAATAATATGAAAAAAATCAAATGGAAACTCTAAACATAAAATATATGGTATTAAAAATGAAATTTTTACTAGATGACAGTAATAGGAAGTAATGTAGTAGAGGATATCATGCAAACACTAGTCAGTAGAAATTTGGTGTGGTTATATTAATATCAACCAAAGGTAGTTTGATGTGGCTGGCAACATTTTCCTGACATGGGTGGTGGTAACATTGTTTTGCACTTTATATTAATTTCTTATCTGTATACTTGTTTAATATAATTTCTGTGTACATCTAATATTTAAAATATAAAAATGTACTAGAGATATTATTTAATTAAATTAGATAAGAGAAAGCAATTACATGTATAATAATTATAAAGAAAGAGGTAAAAACAACTCTATTAAGAGATTACCTTTTTATATATATGGAAAACTGACAAGAATCAATGGAAAAACTACTATAAGCATGAGAAAATTCAGTAAGGGATTAATTGACTTAAAACTATTTCTCTATCTTTGGATATGCAAATACTATCAATTAGAAGATATAATGGAAGAAAAAACCCCATTTTCAATATAAATATATGAGATACAACAGTAAGAAATATGTTAAATTTATATGAAGATCATGGTAATAGGTCCTGAGGAATAGCAGTAGGCCTGAGCAATGCTAGAATACCTGAAAAAAACCTACCAAATATTACAAGATGAATCCCCAATAATTAAATCACTGTATATGGCATAGATATATGGACAGATTAATGGAACAGAATGTAAAATCTAAATAGAGAATCCAGTACATAAAGAAAATTGGTATGCAATAGAGATGACATTTCAAATCAATGACAAAAATGTAGATTTTTAAATAAGTGATTTGGGTTAACTGGGTAGCTATTTGTAAAATGTTTCCTCCCATTGTTTCTCAGGGTAGTTTCCACGTGGGTCAAAGGTTTAAATATATAAGTATAAACATTGCCATTATTAGAACAAACAGCAATGGTTGAATCCTTTTATAACCTTGGAGTGAAAAAGCATTTTTTATTTATTATTTCAAATTCCAAAAGCACTATAAAAATATAATTATTTTTTACTTTAAAATCAAAATATTTTATAGAAAATATTAGAAGCAAAATCAAAAGAAAATTGTAGGAAAATAATTCCTATTTATATGACAGGCAAAATGTTAATCTCACAAACTCTTTAAAACCTCCTTGACATCAAGTTAAAATAAAAAGTCCAAGCTCCTGATAATAAAGATGGTAAAAGATGTGAAAAACATACACAGTTCAGGAAATGCCAGTAGCCTTTAAACATGTGGAAACAATGCTCAGATTTACCCTTGATAAAAAAAAATCAAACTAAAACAACACTGAATATGTTCTCTCATCTTTCAAGTTAATGAAAAATCAAACAGTTCAGCAACAAGCTTATGAGGAAAAAATTCTTTTTTTCCATCCCTGTGTGGATGGTATTTGGTAATATCTCATCATTTCAAAGCAAGCGTTTGAACCTGTTACATTTTTTTCTCATCACCTAGATGGAGTTGGTAGTGCACAGGTTGGGGTTGCACAACAAGCACTGCCGTGAAGGCAAAGAAATTGCCAAATTTATCAGTAAAGTTGAAGATTTTGAAAGCAGTACTGGTCTAGTGTGAGTGATTCACAAATTAATCAGGGCCATCTTTAAGACTGTGTGCATTAGTTTGTCAAAAACTTCCTGCTAATTTGATTAGGAATTTTGAGTTTAAACAATAATGTAGCCAAATGGGTGCCAACCACTTGGAAGAAAAGCCCAGGAATAATAACGTGCACTATGAAAAGAAATGCTGCTTTACCAACATTATCATTTTTAACAGAAAGGACTATATGGAATAGAACACAGACTTTGATGATCAAGTGAAAAAGTGATTCAGAAGAGTAGGACAATGAATATGGAAAGTTTTAGAAATAGCTTAACTAAATTATTACACTTATAATTTCTGTCCTATACAAGCACAATTTGACTACATATAATTTAATATGTCTAAATCCAAAAATTTCAATAATTAGAAGATAATATTAGTAAACCTGTTGCTTAAAAACAGAAACAAATGCTGGAGTCTTAATTTTTCAGTATTGTACTGTTATTTTTTTCAGTATTGTACTGTTGACGTAATACTTGTATAGTCATTTTGAAACTATGTTATGCATGTTAAATGAACAGCAGATAATTATATTGATGTTTTAGGAACCAAATATCTAAAGAAAGTAGTTACACATATACAACAAAAATAATAATTAAACCCTGAAATGTTAAATTAGAACCATACTTTATATTTCCTATGCTGACTACCAAAACAATTTGAAAGGAATGACACCCACTGAGAATGAACACTGAGTGGTCTCTAAGTACCAATGAATCTTACTTTTTACTAAGAAGAACCAGGGCTTCTAGGAGAACTGGTAGACTCCAGTTCTCAACAGGAAATATCTGAGAAGAGTCTAGAGCAGGTTATTTTGAGAAAAGCAAAAATCAAGCAAACAAAAATGTGCTGAAAAGACATAGGAACCATGCTGGATTCCTCCTTACTGGCCTCAGTTAGAACTTCTTGAGCATCCAACAGAGAATTACTTCAGTTGCTTGAAACACAATAAATATATGAAAATCTTACCTACTATACTTTTCAAAGTGACAAGCAAATAAATAATGACAACAAATACATGTCACTATTAGAATTGACTCTCTTCTCTCTCTGAAAATCGGTAAGGGAAAATAATTATGCATTAATCCTAACTTTCCTCTAGGAAAAGTTTTCATGGTTATACTCATTCAGTAAATGAGAAAAATCTCTACTTAAATACAGTAGTGAATAAATATAGATAGAATGACAAAAAATGTCTAATTTTCCAATATATTTACCTTTAAAATATTGATCTGGGAAGGATCTTCAATGTCTGGTGAAATCATTAGGCAAAATGTTGATGGAAAACTCAGGTTGTTCTAGTTTCATCACTCAGATTACTTGCTGTTGAAAGAGTCAATATAAATTTGCATTAAGAGCAATCACTATTTTAAGTCAGGAGATGAATCTTAGCATCACTAATTATGGAACAAAAGAACTTGACAGGCCTCCTGAAGTAATGGAATCTAAGGTGTATACAGCATCGTCTCTTAAGTAATGTTACCAAAATTATTTTAACCTAAATCTATTTGAGCCTTTCAATGTAATATCCACTTTGCTGGTCAGAATACCTGATTGAAATGTCAAATGCCTCTACATGAAAATAGTCAGATCAATGCAGAAGTTAGGAAATATGTACAAAACAAATAGCCTGCCTCTTCACAAAGCATGGGCACATCAAAGGGAAGACTCTTCTAGATTAAAAGAGATGGAAGAGCCATGGCAAAAGCATGCCTTTAATTGGATAATTATCTATATTTAATATAGATAAAAAATAAACATAAAAACAATCATCCCAACTTGGGAAACTCCTAATAAGTTCTAAAGTCTTCTGAATTGAAATACATGTAAATGATATTGAGGAAAATTGAGAAAATATGAATATAGATGGGATATCAGGTATAGTTAGAGAATTATTGCTCCTTTTGTTAAGTCTGAGAATATTATGGTTACGTAGAGGAGTTCTTATTTTTTAGAAATTCACGAAGAAGTATTTGTTGTTGAAATGTAATGATGTCTACAATTTATTTTAAAATACTTTAATAAAATACTTGAAGCAAGTAGTCTTGTTAACAATCCTCAAATCAAGGTAATATGTACATAATTTTTCACTTTATTCTTCTCCATATTCTATTTGTGTTCATCTCTTCCATAATTAAAAGAAAAAGCAAATGAAAATATTTTTTTTGTGGTTTTTCCCTCTTCTACACCAACTTGAATAGAAGAAATCTGAACTCCTTCCATAAAGAGATTTACTAGAACTCAGAAATGTCAGTGATTCCTTTAAAGTATTTAGATTTTAACTGATTTTTACAGTTTGTTTGAAGACACAAAATTTTTTCTAACTGAAAAATAAAAATGCATTATCACAGATGTCATAATATTTAACTTTTTTCAATTTTTCAGAAAGTATCAGCAGCTAACAGGATATGAGTATTCAATGACTGAGACTTGTTATAGTTTGTAATTGTCATATGAGCTACAAAAGCATTCTTCTGATTTTTAAATTAAAAATATGATTCTTTAATATCTTACCCATATGTTTTCTTAAATATATTCAAATTGTTCCCTGGAATCATTTTACATTTATTTGACCATCTTACCATTGTTTCCAGAAAATATTAACTTTCTCATTTTCTCCTTCCTCTTTCACCCCTTCATTCTCCTTATTTTAATAGGGGACAGTGAGCAACATAATGAATAATATCAGTGTAACCAGTATGATTATATTCACTATAATTAATCTGATTTGAAAAATAGCTACATTGAAGTGCTTATAGACCTGGTGCTTTTCACTATATTAAATTAAATGTAAGATCATGAAATAAATCCAGAGTCACCATGACTTGCCATTTAGTTCACCCCTACAGTTTCAAGCATGAGAGCTAAACTCATGAGATGAGTTTGAAATAATGAGATAAAATAAAATTCTTTTTCATAAAGACCTACTAGCAATACTATTAATAATTACTAATAATAGGTTAATAGAAAACTATTAATACTATTTAATAGCCTAGCTATTTAATCTCATAAGGGCTGATATTTGAATAGGGGAAAAAGGTAATTGAGGAGAGTCAGAACCTTTGGAATAGTCAATTGTATAAAAGAGAAAAAACATTGTAAAATGTAACCCAAAGCTAAAATCATAAATAATATGGACATGAGACTAGTTAAAAAGGAAAAATAAAATGATACAACAATGAAACAGATTGTTGTGGAAGAGATTTAATTATTTATATTATTCAATTGCTTATTATTAATATGAATAAGAGGGCTGCCCAGAAAATATCCAGCCATGTAATATGAAAAATAGAGGCATTTATGACTGGATTTTTTTCTGAACAGCTCTTGCATTGTTAGAAAGAGTACTAAAAATTGTGACAAGCAATATTAGAATTTAATAAATTTAGAAATTCAAGTTTTATAGGAGTAAAAGAATAATCTAATCCTGGATATATACTAGATGTCATATATTATCATGAAGTAAAGATGATAATGCAATTTTAACTTCAAATTAGTTTGCAACTAATAATATTGGGATAGTTGAGTACCATGCAGGCATAATTCATTGCGACCTTCTCATCTTATAGAAAAAGAACTTCCAGGTGAAGTCAATGTTTAAATAACTAAAGACTATTATAAGATAACTTACTTTATTATATTGGAGTAGAGAAACCTTTCCAATTATGTCACCTATTTATAAGAAATTAAAAATATGGGAAGGAAATGGTCAGTGGCTGGCTTGGAATCTGGTTTCTCACTTTAGTAAGGGGTTACTCCCAGGAATGAAAGTAATTCAGACAAATCTTGAAAAATATGCTAATGGAAGCCCTCCTGGAAAATACCTTAATAATATTTCTATAGTATACTCCTTATCTGTAGTGTTCTGTAGCATTGTGTAATTGGTCTGTCTAGATTCTTTATGGCAAACAAGCATGGCATCTATATGATTATGGGTCATGAAAAATGCCATGTAATTTATATTGTCACCATATAGAAAGCTATAACTAAGACAGCTTCTATCTGTGTAAATGATGTGATCACCTACATAACTTGGAGACTTCAGTTATTAATTCATCTGACCCAGATAGTGAGCATACTAATGTGATAATAAAGGACCAGGGTGCTGTTTTGGTGATCTAATCTTCCTGATCAGCTTTGCTTCCTGTGTCTTCCTATATTTTTTTAATTTTTAGCAAAACTTAACACTGGGCAAACTCTGTATTTGTGCTGTTCTAAGCAGGCCAGGGACTCTAAGTGATGGTTCCTTGTTTGAAAGCCTGACCTAATCACTGTCTTTTCTGAATCAGCTAATTCTCATTGTGCAAAAGTGATACAAAATGCCTTACTCATTCACCATTCCCAATTTTTGTCTTACCAAAGATCATTCGCTCGCTTGCTCCCTCGCTCACTCTCTCTCTCTCTCTCTCTCTCTCTCTCTTTCTCTCTTTCTTTCTTTCTCTCTTTCTTGTAGCTACATGTTTTTAGGAAGACTTATTTTATATGTAATTTAGTGTTTTTAAGTTACCTTAGCCTAAAAGTTTGTAAGAATTTTCACATCCACCATTCCCTGAATCGAAATTTTAGATCTAAGACAAAGTCCATGTTATTTCTTCCCTACAGGCAATGGAATTTACTTAAATAAATTGCTATTTTCATTGTTCATTGTATATGACTGACACCATAATGAATACCAGTATATTTTACTACCAATCCCACTGTACCTTACAATAGATACGTAAATGGTAGTTTAACACAGTAATCCAGGAAGTCCTCACTAATCTAAATTTCAGTATTTAGAAAGATCTGTATAACTAGGGATGACAAATACGTTCAATCTACCAGGGACAGTATGAATGGCTGGGAGATTAAGCATTGGAAATTGAAATGAAACATTGGAAAAGAAAGCCTTAGGGCATATCCAGAGATGGAAAGAAGTGCTGAGTCAGTGACAAGGTCACAGTGAAAGTTGTAACAGAGTTAGGAACACTTTAGTTTGGGATGTCCTAGAACTATTTATCCTTATGCAATGGCCAACATTTATAACACATCAGCCTTCAATTAAGAATGCAATTAAGAATTTGTACAACTCAACAACAACCAATTAAAAAAGGGGCAGAAGACCTGAATAGACGCTTCTCTCAGGAAGACATACAAATGGCTGACAGATATAGGAAAAAGTGCTCATCCTCATTAGCTATTAGGGACATGCAAATCAAAACCACAATGAGATACCACCTCACACCTGTTAGAATGGTTGTTATCAACAAGACAAGGAATAACAAGTGCTGGAGAGGATGTGGAGAGAAAGGAACTCTGGTACACTGCTGGTGGGAGTGCAAACTGGTACAACCACTGTGGAAGGCAGTGTGGAGAGTCCTCAGAAAATTGGGAATGGAGTTACCATTTGACCCAGCAATCCCCCTTCTGGGGATCTACCCAAAAGACTTGAAAACCTTTGTCCGCAAAGACTTATGTACCCCAATGTTCATCGCAGCGCTGTTCACAGTAGCCAAAACATGGAAACAACCAAAGTGCCCTGTGACAGATGACTGGATAAAGAAGCTGTGGTGCATATACACAATGGAATGTTACTCAGCTGTAAGAAAAGATGAAATCCTGCCATTGATGACAGCATAGATGGACCTTGAGACTGTCATACAAAGTGAAATAAGCCAGACAGAAAAAGTCAAGAACCATGTGACTTCACTCATATATAGAAAACAAAGCTGAAAGCAGCAAAAAATAAAAAACTCATGGACACAATCAATAGGTGGTTAGTGGTTATTGGAGGGTAAGCAGGGAGTGGGATGGGAGAGAAGGGACAGGGTCTCAAATACATGGTGATGGAAAGAGAACTGACTCTGGGTGATGAACCCATAACACAACACATAGATGATATATGATAGAATTGCACACCTGGAACCTATGTAATTTTTACTAACCAATGTCACCCCAATAAATTAACAATAAAAAAATGCAATTAAGAAAATAACATATACCATGCCAAAGTGATCCAAAAATGCCTGCTTACCTTTCTGGAGGTACAAACATGGCACAGAATGTTTTCTGTAGCTTAAATAGGAAGCTTTATATTAAAAGGTGTTTACCATCAATCCACTATTAATTAATGAATGTGTGCCTTGCAGGGTGGGTGTGTGTTTCACAGCACTGTCTCTAGCTGAAACATTAATACCTACTTATTTCACCTGTACTTTATATAAGGATTTCTGGTTTTGTTGTGTTCCTAGAACCTTTTTGAAAGGATATATATGCCACATCAGTCTACTTCAAAACTTGAGAATAGAGTGACTCTTCCACAAGAGAAATAGATCCAGCCAGGTCGCAAAGACTGTGACAGTAAGCTCTCATGAGACGCAGCAAGCTGAACTGTGTCAAACACTATGCTTCACGAGATCCTTCTGCCTTCTTTCATAGCTACCAGACTGTGACAGTGGTGTTTGCCCCAAGACCTTTGTACAACATGATGCATGCAAAGACATTATTTTCCTGTATCTTGTTAATCTACCCTCACTATTCAGATTTCAGGTCAAATACTTCTTTTTCAGAAAAGTTTTCCTTAATCTCCTTAGTTCATAGCATGTGCTATTTACACATTCTCTTAGCTCCCTACATTTCTTTGTTGGTATGTTTGTATGACATTCTTAATATTCTGGACCTGGACATTTATTTAAATATTTGATTAATGTTGGTTTTTGGTATGCGTTGTAATATCCTTGTGAGCCAGGGCAGACTCTGTTTTGCTCACTATTGTATACCCAGTGTTTGCAAGTATTTAGTGTCAATTAAGTAGTTGTTAAATGAAATAGATGAAGAAAATAACAATTAAAGACAAGCATATATAGTATATGAATGTTATCTATTTCTTATAGGATAAGGACAAGAGTTACAGTTTAATTTCAAAATATCAATGAATATAGATTCGATAAACTATACATGAAGGAGTTAATCAATATTCATACATTCATCCTATAGCTACTTAGAAAAGCTTCCCATATGCCTGGCGCTGTCCTGAGCCCTGGGATATGGTAGTGAGGAACACACATAGTTCTTCGTGTAGATTACAATTCTGTGGAAAAGACAGAAAACAAACAAGCCAATAAATAAATACTTTGTATACAGTTGACCATGAACAACATGGGTTTGAAAAGAGTCTACCTATAGGCAGATTTTTTTCAACAAATACCTGCGCTGTTTTGATCTGCTATTGGGAATCCATGGATCCAGAGAGCCAACTGCTTGAACTGATCAATGCCATTTTATAGAAGGAACTTGAGCATCCATAGATTCTGGTATAGACAGGACGGTCCTGGAAACAATCCTTGTGGATATTGAGAGAATCAAAAGTTACATACAGTTTTTTGACTGCACAGGGGTTGGTGCCCCTAACACGTGCATTATTCAAGGATTGACTGTACTTAATATTCTCCTGACATAATGATATGAGGAATATGCAGGGGTCTAATTTGAAAAATAATGGGGTGATGACATGTTTAGAATTGAAACTGCTGAATTCATGTAAAACTGATTTCTGAATAGTGAGACTGAATTATTCTTGTAAAGAGGGTCAGGGGAAGGTGGAGAACTATGTCTTGAGAATTTGCATCAAGAACTTGTCAGAATCAGTGTTCCTCCAGGCAAAATTCATCATACAAAGGACTTTGGAATGCATTATTTTAGTTTTATAATAACTGTATTACAGATAGCTACATTCATCCAAAGAATCTGTGAGAAACATGAGAATTGACTATTTAATTACTTATGTATCTGTAAATTCTTCACACACAATACATAGAACAAGAATTCAGTTGATGCTTTTCTCTTTCAGATTTACTGTTTTAAAACTTCTACTCTAAAACTTTCATTTCTTACAGTATCAGTGAATAAGTCATATATAAAGTGAATAGTTGGATTACATTCTGGATAATATGTTTGCTCAGATGATCTAAGACGTGGCACTATAGAAAAACTGAGCTGTCCTGCTTATTGTTGGCTAATGAGTAGATGGCTTGCATTTCTAAGACAGCATAATAAAGTAAGCTCTCCCAGTTCTGCCATAAAGAGTAGTTACTTTAATACTTCCAATTCAACTAATATATTGTGGCAGAATTATGGCATACATTTCTGCAGGTAAATGAGAATAAACAGTAAAGAAGTAAATACAAATGATGCAGTGACTCATGGTACAGTAATATTTAGAACAGAAAAAGCACAGTGCAAAACCCACAAAAGTAGAAAACATTTATCAGACATTATTTCCCTTTAAAAATGGAATTAGGCGTTTCCTGGTGGTGTAGCGGCTAGGCTTCAGCGTTCTCAATGCCGCGGCCTGGGTTCGATTCCCAGCCAGGGAACTACCCCCCCACCCCCCACCCCCCAAAAAATGGAATTATTTCATCTTTCCTATATATTTTCAAATGGTTTAATCTAATATTTGACACACAAGATAGTGCTGAATAAATTCATTAAAGGTGTCAGAAGATGAACTCTGAGAAGGAATGGAATAGGAAATTGTTGTCTTATATAAGAAAATTGTGTCAAAAAAAGACTGTTAAAGAGTAAAAGTAAAAATTTCTATCAGAGGCTCATTAATGAGTAACTTAGCCAAACTTGAAGAAAGTAGAACATCTTCGTTGTGGATGCTGGTCTTCACTACTCAGATCCACTATTAGAACTGAAGAATTTATCATCTAGATTCCAGAAAGGTTTCCACTTACTGTTGTCAGATTTCAGACTTTTCAGAAGGCTTAATTAAGCTGTAGAGAGTCTTGCCCAAGGTGAAATCCCTTGCTAGAGACAACCTGTATCTAATGACTTTTGATACAGGGCCCCTGATCCCAAACCCCAAAGCTGACAACACTGAAGGGTAATCACAGAATCAGAGGTCACTGTAGTGTTGGCTGAGGACTCGCTGGGACTGCATAGCCGTCCAGCTTCATCCTCTGCATAATCCTGTATCTTTCTTCTCCCTTCCATGGGTGTAGATTCCTACAGTACCCCTAATAAATTACCCCAGTGGGAATCTGTGTCAAGTCAGTTTTCCTGGAAACCCAACCCTGAGGATCCTCTGTCCTACTTACTCTTCTAAATGCCATTGTGAACATATCAGATCATTAAAGAACTGGTTTCTAATTGTCCTTGCCCATTTTTCCTTTGTCAGCATACTCATGCCGTTATAGGATGAACATATAGCTGAGCGTATAAGATACAAATTTGATATAAAGATATTTGTTCTAAAGTGCTGGAGTTATCTATGACAGGGTAAGTTTCTCATGATTTTCCCTGTCTAAAAGCTCTAGATAAAATTTCAAGTAAGTAAATTTAGTTGCCATAAATTATTTTTTCTTCCTCTGGCACCTATTTTATTGATCCTTATATCTAATTATGTTGTGAGTGTCATAACAGAAATCATGTGAAAGTTCGTTAGTTACCTGTCCTGAGTAAAATTTGCAATGAAAACTGCAAGGAAGACATTATTGGAAAGGAAAGGAATACTAACACTGGAGTTTCATGCATCAAAGCAATCTAGTAGAGAAGCAGATTTGTTTGGGTGGAAGGAGCCTCCTTGCTAACTTGGGTGACATTTTATTCTATCTTAGTGTAAAAGGTCGGTCCTATTAAAATGTATGCTTTTAACCTTCATGACAGAATAATTCCCAAATATCCCTTATCATCATTATTATTTCTACTTATAATTACATAAATCTTATTATCTTAACATACTTTGCTCATTTTCATTTGCAGTACTAGAAGACAAGTAAAGGAATTACACAGGAGATAGTACCTATTACACTAGAAAATTATCCATATAAAGATATTTTCTCACATATGCTCACTTAGACACAAATAATGTTCCTCACCTATATGAATTCTTACCATATAATGTTATTCTTTTATTTTAGTCTTACATGCTAAAGAAAGAATAGTTGTCTACCTGTTGCTTTTTCACATTTACTAAGAAAGTTGGTTTTTTTTTTTTTTGCAGATATAATACAATTGCTAATAGCCAAGGGCATTCCTGAATATCCAGGCAGTGCTTGTCCTATAAGGAAGACTGTAATTTTTTAATCTACTGCATGCAAGTAGCATTCCTGATATTGATATGCAGACTGGATAATCTGGATATTTGCAATAGCAGTTGAGTCCTTAGGGATCTTTTCACCTAAAAGTCTCATGTCTTTTCACTTCTTGCATTTGATTTATTAATGTACTACAGCAACCAACTGAAAAAATTTGTAAACATTACTCAAGTTAAAATATGAGCAGAACTGAATACAAAACGATAATTTCTAGTACATCTTTTTCAATTGGAAGGCTTTTACAAACCTGCCAAATTCCCATAAGACAAATTCCTAGATGTAAGACCTTTGAGCAGATTCCATTTCAGCATTCATGAATATGCATGCATATCAGCATAAGCTCATAGGTACAAAGCCTTAGAGGATCATACATTAGAAAGCAGTGCTAGGCAAACAAATCACTTAGTTGTACGTCTGTCCTTTACTCGATACTTTTCAAGGATTTGAATCTTTAACCAGAACTGTATTTCTGCAGTGCTCTGGCATTATTTGTTAGGTACTAGAAATTCTAAGATAAAAAATACACTGTCCTCAAGGACTGAGTGTAATAGAACTGAAAGTCAGAACCCAAGAATTAGAGCAGCTTTGACAGCTCTGGTCCTAGAAGGGAGTGTTTTCCTTGTCAGTGTGGCTTCCTCTTTCTCCAGGTTTGGACTGAGGAGGGATGAAGTGAGCCATAAAACAATGATAAATAGGTGAAGCGGATTCAAATTTGCCATTTTCCCCCTTCCATTTGAAGGAGAAGGACCATTTGAGATGAATCGCTCCTAATCTCAGTGCCCACAATCCATAGTGCTCCTTTTGAGAAAATACTTTTTTTCTAAGTATTTCTTTTTAGTTATGTTTTGAGGGAAAAAATGCTTTGGAGATGATGAGAAAGATTGAGCATACAAATTAGGGAAGGAAATTGAGATGACAGCTGAGATTTGTCAACGCTTTTTCTAATGAATGTACAGATTTGAGAATTACACTCAACAAACAAACTGCTTTTCTGGAGATATGCTGTGATTATGATGTGACTTATTTCCCTTTTAAAAATAATGTTTAACCTGAACAGGTGGTAAAAACTGTCTCTTTAAAAATACTTCCTTATTTTTTCTTTTAAAAACAATGAAGTTAAATAAGCAAGGTTTCTTCTGCATTAGTCGAAACTCTGTTTACCCTCTCCAATACTTTTCTTAGGCATTAAGAATAAAATGATACTAGGGTGACAGATAACTTCCTAAGATCCTACATCTCTTCTAACATTTATTTTTCAGCTTAAAATATATTAACCTAACATTAACATGATACTATATGAAATATAATTATAAAATATAATTACTATACCATAGCTGAAGTAGGGGGCTCTCTAGGTTCTGTAATTTGTGTCCAGTTATAGCATTTCCTTTGCCTTTAATCAATAACGTATAATTTTCACTTTTACATTCACTGTCTGGGAGCACACTGAGTTCTCACATTTCCCATTTTCTTACTCATTACCCTACTGCCGTGATATAATTTGATCTGCCATTCCTAACATAGATTTCATCTTAGATTTTCTTAGAAACATAGAGACTGAAATTCTGAAAAATACTTTAATCATGCTTTGCAGATGGCTCCCTTTCTCAACGGGTAATTTTACTTTGAGATGCCAGAAGACTCTTTTATCAATGTTGATGCTATATTGATTTTATGAAATAAGTAAGTTACCACGCATTAAGGAGAAGGAATAATAGCCATGTGTAGTGAATACTATAGATCAAGCTTGTCCAACCTGCACCCCACGGGCCACATGCAGCCCCGGACGGCTTTGAATGTGATCCAACACAAATTCATAAACTTTCTTAAAACATTACAAAAATTATGACCAACCTTTTTTTAGCTTTATCAGATATCAGTAGTGTTAGTGTGTTTTGTGTGTGGCCCAACACAATTCTTCTTCCAGTGTGGACCAAGGAAGCCAAAAGGTTGGACACCCCTGGCTTAGATAGATGCAGAGATAAAATGTTAGATAGGAAAACACAAAAATGTATCTGTTCATTATAATTTTGTAGAAAAGGATTTCTACTTTGCATGGATAATAAGGAAATGATCTGCAGTGGTATTTACGGACATCATTGTCTCCCATTTATGATATAATATACAAAAGTAAAATCCTTTGATCATGTAAAATGCTATATTGGGAAGTTATTTAAATTTTTTGAACTTAAACTAAATAATTTTTTAAAACACTTTTTATGAACATCAAATTAATAATCCCCCCTCCCAAATTATTATCTTCCTCTGAATCTGGAAGTCAATTTTCTTCCTTGGGCTCTTTCTCACAAAACCCATATTGTATTTGTTATCCTTATAAATATACAAGTTTTTTAAAAAAGTTTAAAATGCAGATGTGTGCTCACTATGGTCTGACATCTGTTTATTTGGTACTGTTTCACTCTCATTTGAAGATGTATAGCTAACTTGTTAGCCAGCTTGAGTGTACAACCCTCACCTTAATTGCTCAGATAACTGCCAAAATATGAAATCATTGATTATTCTTCTACATTATTACCTCAAATGAGGCCATTATTAATAATGAGGAGGTCATTATTTCAAAAGAGTTCTGTTCTGCAGTCAGATATTTACAGTATTATTAAAATTCACCTTATTAAATCAAAATCCATGGTCATGCAGTTTCTACTCATTTATCTTACTTGAGGCCTTTTCAGTAGCTCTTATTAACTAAATGCTGTGGTCCGAATGTTTGCGCCCGTCCCAAATGCATATGTTGAAAACTTAATTCCCAAGGTGATGGTATTGGGACCATTGGGAAGTTCATGAGGGCAGAGCTCTTATGGATAAGATTAGTGCCAATGGAGGCCCCAGAGAGCTAGCTCCGCCCTCTGCATTGTGTGAAACCCAGAAAAGGGCCCTTACCCACCATTGCTGAGCACTGTGAGAAATAAATGTCTGTTGTTTGTAAGCCATCCAGTTCATGGAATTTTGTTATAGCACCTAAAGGACTTAAACATTTTGGAGAATAATTTCTTATCCCCCTCCACAAACATTTACTCCTGGTTCACTGATAAACTGCAGTCTTCCAAATGTTCTACCAAAAGCACTCCTCTGATATCATCTACAGCACTACACTTGTAGAGGCTTACCATGCACTACATAGGATTTACCGTATTTTGCTGTGTGTAATGAGCTCCTGTGTATAATGTGCACTCAAGTTTTTGGCCCAAACTTTCAGGGAAAAAAATCTTTTAATTTTTTAATAAAAACTTTAATTTGGGGGAGTTCCCTGGTGGTGTAGTGGCTTAAGGCTTCGGCGCTGGCGCTGTCAGTGCTGTGGCCTGGATTCGATTCCCAGCCAGGGAGCTACCCACATACCAAAAAGCAAACAAAAAAAAAAAAACACAAAAAAAAACACTTTAATTTGTTTTTATTTAGGTACTTGTTTTTTGTGTTATAAAGGAATTTTAATATTTATCATATCATATTCTGGGATATTATTTTGCATATGGATATTGTTTTTGGTTTCTAGGGTTACACTTTTAACTCATAAGCATAAATAAAAGAATTAAAAACATTTATATAGATGCAGAATTAGTATTACCCATATATAGTGCATATTCTTATTCTTCCTCACAAATTTGGGCAAAAATGTGTGCATAGTACACAGCAAAATATAGTACCTCTAGCTCTGCTTCATTGATTTCCAGCATTGTCTGAATGGATGTAGAAACTCCCTCCACAAATGTTCCTATATTTTTGCATGGAATACTACTTCTACCATCATATCTTGCAAAGTTTCTACATCCTTAATGTTTCACAGGCTTCTCTTAGAAATTATATATTTTATTTTTTATAGTTGTATTATTTAAAATTCTAATGTGATGGCTGTTGACATTTCCTGTAAGAATTTAACCATATAAATTCTATATATCACAGAATTCTTATTTCTCTATATTCCATCTATTTTCTTTCCCCCTCTCATTTCTTACATTTTTGGATATAAAGAGTTTATTTTAGCTTTTGTATTTTCTACTTATGTATTATTTTCAAAGTGATATAGCCTGTTTCTAATCTTAACCTCTTATGCAATAAATTACAGTATGAATATTTAATTTGCCACACTCAAATTCAGTTAATGTTTATCTTCCTCTTCAATACCTTTGTACTTAATATTTACTATTGCCATACCTTTTAATTCTATTTTGTTTTCTATTTTTATTTCTAAGATACATAATTATATTTTCAAATATAATAATGTTGAAAACTTAATGCCCAAGGTGATGGTATTGGGGCCTTTGGGAAGTGATTAGTTCATGACTGCAGAGCCCTTATGGATAAGATTAGTGCCATAGGGGGCCCCGGCGGCCTAATTTTATTAGATTTACTACCATTTTACCACTTACCTTGCCTCTCAGTCTTTAAACTTCCTTGAGTGCCGTTTATATTTTATTTTCTGGAAAGAGTTTTATTTGATCATATTCTTGAAATACATCTATGCCAGGAATTAATTTGTCAGTTGGCAGTTACTCATTTCAGCGTAGAGGGAAAGGTCATTTCTCCTTCTTTTGGCTCCAACTGGTCAGCTGGGAAGTCAGCTCTCAGTCTGACTATTGCTTTTCAAAGCTACTCTTGACTACCGTGTCTACCTCTAAGACTATCATTTTGTCTTTGATGATTTGAAGTTTTACTATAATGTGTGAGGGTATAAATTTCCTTGCATCTATCCTACTTGAGTTTTCTTTTATGGCTTAGTCTATTTGGGTTGCTCTGACAAAAATAACATAAACTTGGTACCTTATAAGCAACACTTAACATCTCAGTTCTTCAGTACTTTTCACTGTGACTTCACATGATAGAAGGAGCAAGAGAATGCTCTTAGATTTTAGTTATAAGGGAATTACTCTCATTTATGAAAGCTTTGCCATCATGACCTAATTCCTTCTCAATGGTTCTAATTCCTAATACTATCATCTTGGGAATTAGGTTTGAATATATGAATTTTGGGGTCACAAACATTGGGACCATAGTATTTTTTTTTCTGAAATGTGTGGATTGAGATTTCTCATCAGTTCTGAAAGAAATATCTCAACTAAGATCTTTTCTAATATGACTTTCTCCATTCACTCTGTGATCTTCTGGAATCTTGATAAGGTACACAATTGATGCATTTTATATCTATGTTAGTTACACTACCCTTATATTCTGTATATTTTATCTTCCTGCGCTATAATATATCCTGATTATTATTTTTGCCAATTCTCTGTTTAAATCTAGTAAAATATAAAAGGTATCTATTGACTTACTCCAAATGGCTAATTGAGTAGGATTTAGTTAGTGAAGGGGATGTTTACAAAGGTACAAATAGGATAAAGAAAACCACTAAGGAATGCTAACACAGTCCTGGTATAGCAGCAATAGGAAGCACCTACCACTCCCCCAGGCTGAGGGAGCCAGTAAAGTAATTTATAAAAACCAGCAAGATCCATAGCTATTAGGAGGGGACAGTAATGGCCCAGAAGGAAAGAAGCCAGGGGACTAAAAATCAACCTCATCCTTCTCTGCAAATCTGATATCCTAATGGTCTTCTAATGATCTTCTAATAGCCAAACCCAACAGGAAGATGTGTGGGCAATGAAGCCTGGAACATAGCGTAGGATGGAGAGGATTGAAAATACATTTAAAAGGACAAAAGGAACACTATCCCACTCAAATATATGCTTTAATAAATAGTACCACTACCACTAAATCAACTATGAGGTCTGACAATTAAGTTTGTGAACCCATCCTAAAAAAAGTGCTGTATACCTCATTGCTGAATGTCACTATGGTGACCTTCCAAGTACTCCCCTTGGGAAACTATGCACTTATGCCAGCACCTTGTCTTCCCTTCAGAGTAACTTTGGAACTCCTTTCGTGGAACGGCCATCAGAGCTGTTGTCTTATTACCCTTGATGTCCTGAATGTCATCAAAATGTCTTTCTTTTAATATTTCCTTTATCTGCAGATAAAGAAAAAGATCACTGGGGGCCAGATCAGGAGAGTAGGGAGGGGGTTCCAATACAGTTATGTGTATACTGGCTAAAACTCCCTCACAGACAGTGTCCTGTGAGCTGGTGCATTGTTGTGATGCAAAAGTTCAGGTCGTTCTCATCTCACTCCTATAAATTTAGTTAACATTCATCACCATATATAATCACAAAATATTTTTTGTTGGAATGAGAATTTTTAAGATCTACTCTTAGCAACTTTCAAATGTGCAATATACTATTACTGATTATGGTCACCATGGTATACAGTACATCTTCATGACTGATTTTATAAGTGGAAGTTTGTATCTTTTAACTTTCTTAACCGATTTCCACAACCACCACCCCGCGTCACTGTTGGCAGCCACTAATCTGTTCTATATATCTATGATTCCATTTTTGTTATTGTTTTTTGGTTTTTTATTTGTTTGTTTCTTTGTTTAGCCTTCATATGTAAGTAAGATCATGCAGTATTTATCTTCTTGTATGAATTATTTAACTTAAAAAATGTCCTCAAGTTCCATTCATGTTGTTGTAAATGGCAAGATTTCATTGTTTTTTATAGCTGAATAATATTTCATTGTGTGTGTTTATATGTGATATCCATATCACCTATCTATCTATCTATATCTTTATCTATAGAAAGATGTTTGTCCTTTCATCCATCCATGAACACTTGGACTGTTTTTATATCTTGGCTGTTATAAATAGGCTTAGTGTGCTCAGATTTTATATTTGTTAATGATTCAGTTGTGGTACATAGTGACTTTCTTGAAATTTATCTGTATGTTCTAGGTTGGCATGTAATTGTTCATAGTATCTCTTATGATCCTTTTATTCCAGTGGTGTCTGTTGTAATGTCTGCTCTTTCATTTTTATTTTATTTATTAGAGTCCTCCTTTTTCTTGGTGACTGTACCTAAAAGTTTGTCAATTTTGTTTATCTTTTCTAAAAACCAACTCTTAGTTTTATTGAGTGTTTTTGTGCTTTTTAGTCTGTATTTCATTTATTTATACTTATTTTTATTATTTTCTTCCTCCTACTAACTTTGGCCTTTTTCATTATTTTTCTGGTTCATTAAAATATGAAGTTAGGTGTTTCCTTGTAAGCATTTATCACTCTTCGAACTACTTTTACTGCATTTCATAAGTTTTAGTAGGTTGTATTATTAAACTTTATTTGCCTCAAGGTATAGTTTTATTTCTCCTTTGACTTCTTTAATACAATGGTTGTTTATTAGTATATTGTTGAATCTCCACATATTTGTGCTTTTTCCAGTTTTCATCTTATAATTGAGTTCTATTTCACACCATGTCATTATAAAGATACTTGATGATCTCAGTCTTCTTAAATTTATTAAGACTAGATTTGTGGACTAATATATGATCAACTCAGGAGAATTTTCTATGTGTATTTGAGAAGAATATTTATTGTGTTGCTACTATATATAATAAATATTATAATATTTAAATAATTGTATGTGCACAGAATATTATACATGCATATGTTAAGTCCATCTGGTACAACCTGTTGTTTACAACCCATGTTTTATTTATTATCTGTCTGGGTGATCTATTCATTAATGAGAGTGGGACATTCAAATCCCCTATGATGATTCTATTCATATTTCTTTCTATTTCACTGTTTAGGTCCACTAATATTTGCTTCATATATTTGAATGTGTCTATGTTGGATGCCTAAATCTTCACAAATGTTATATCCTCTCATTGGATTGACTCTTTTATTTATTTATTTATTTATTTAATTTTTTTATGTGGGTAGCTCCCTGGCTGGGAAACGAACCCAGCCCATAGCGTTGACAGCACTGAAGCCTTAACCACTACACCACCAGGGAACTCCTGGATTGACTCTTTTATTATTATGTATTGCCCTTCTTCGTATCTAATTGCACTCTTTGTTTTTAAGTGTATTTTGTATTTTGTGTTATATGTGTATAGCTACCCCTGTTCCTTTCAGTTTCTTTTTGCATGGAATATATATTTGCATCCCTTCACTTTTAGTCTGTGTATATCCGTACATCATAAGTGAGTCTCTTATAGGTGCCATATATATTTACCTTTAAAATAATTATTGATAGATAGGTAGGTACTTATTGCCATTTTAATTGCTTTCTGGCTGTTTTGTAATTTCTCTATTTCTTCTTTTCTTTCTTTCTTCCTTGGTTGTTTGATGACTTGTAGTGGTATGCTTATTTTTGTTTATCTTTTTTTTTGTATCTAATGTAGGTTTTTTCATTGTGATTACCATGACACTTACTTATAACATATTTATAACAATATTTTCCATCACTTTTTTATATTACTTTTAAATCTTTAATTCATCTGGAATTAATTTTATCTACAGCAGTCTATATTAAGTTGGCAACAATCTAAGTTTGGTCTCATTTTAAAGCAAACAATATCATTCTCACCACCCTTTGATGTAATATTTTGTACCTTTTAATCTGGTTTATCTCTGAACATATTGTAATTGTAGTTGATTTACTATTTTTGTCTTTTAACCTTCATACTAGCTTTATAAGGGATTAATCTACCACTGTTACTATACATTTACATTTACCTGTGAGACTTATACTTTCATATATTTAACTGTTCCTAATAATGCCCTTCATTTCTGTTTAAAATGTCCCTTTAATATTATTAGAATCTCAGTGAAGTGATGAATATCTTTCGCATTTGCTAATCGAAAACTCTTTATCTCTTTCAATTCCAAATAATAATTTTGCCAGGTAAAGTAGTATTAATTGAGTATTTTTTTCCCCTTTCAACACTCTGAATATATTGTGCTACTTACTCTTTTATGGTCTGCACAATTTCTGTTGAAAAAGCTGCTGATGGTTTTATGGGGGATCATTTCTATATAACAAGTTGTTTTCTCTTGCAGCTTTTAAGGTTCTTCTCTCCTTGTCTTTAACTTTTGACATTTTAATTATAATGTGACTTATTGTGAGTCTTTTTGGGATCATCTAATTTGGAACTCTCTAGGCTTTCTGGATCTACATGTTAGTTCTTTCCCCAAGTTAAGTAAATTTTCAGCCATTGTTTCTTCACGTAAGTTTACTGTCCATTTTCCTCTTCTCCATTTGGGACCCCTATAATACAAGTGTTTGTTTGCTTGATATTGTCTTACAGTCCCTTAATCTGTCTTCACTAATTCTTAGTTTTTCTCCTTTTGCTGCTCTGACTGCCTGAGTTCCATTGCATTGTTTTCAAGTTTGTTAATCCTTTCTTATTCACTGTCTAGTTTGTTATTGAACCCCTCTAGTGTATTTTTCAGTACAATTATTGTATTCTTTATCTCTGTGACTTCTACTTGGTACTTTCTTATATTTTCATTTTCTTGAAGTTCTTTGTTCTTCTCCAGGTTTGCTGAACATTTTTATGACCACTATTTTGAATTATTTATTTGGTAAACCACCTTTATTTCATTAAGAATTTTTATGAGGTTTTCTTTTGTTCTTTTGCTTAGAAAAACTTTCTTTGTTTCTTATTTTTCTTGACTCTACATTGGTTGCTGTTCTAAGATAAAACAATTGCCTCTCTTAGTCTTGAAAGAGTGGTCTCTTTTTGGGAATACACTTACTGTTCAACCCTGCCCTAGCTCTCAGTTTTTCTTCAAACTTTTGGGATTGTTCAAAATGCTCAGTTTATATTTAGTGGCTCCTAGTAGTTGAGAGTGTACCAGAGCATGTCAGTGCTCAAAGGGGAGGATCTCAGCACCCAGATTGAGGCTGATTGGAAATGAGGCCCTCAGGCAAAGCTTTTAAAGTACAGAAATACATACAGTCCTGTGTGACCACAAGGGTGAGCCACACTGGTATCCAGTGCTAGATATCTAGAAGTATGCCTGGCATCAGTCACAAAAATGAAGCTCCAGAGGAAAGTACAGCTCTTGTCAGGCAAATATTGGTGAGCTGGAGGAAGGCAGAGGAGAGTGCAGAGTCTACATCTAATGGCCTCCATATGCCAAACCAAAAGACTGCCTGAGTTCCATTGCACTCCTCAAGCTAAAGATCCTAGAAAAGGAAATAAGCCCCTTTCACAGAAAGACTGGGGATAAATTTCAATTTGCTGTCCACACAGTGCTTTCAATATGGTAGCCAGCCCCAAACTGTACAATTTTACAGTACTATGGGATGCAGGAACAAAAGTGTCTCTGGTCAATAGAGATAGGTGATCAGTGGATAGCACCCATAAAACCGAGCACCAGATATAAAAACCAGGCTACCAAACGTGCGTAAAAAGCTCCCCTCTGGGAAAAACTGTGCTATAGAGCTTGGCATAGGGAGTTTGCTAAGATGGTATATGGTACCCTCCATTTTTAGAGAGTACCCCAGGATGCCCCTAGATGTGTGTTCAATTAGTGGCCTGCTCCTCAAGTCGATATTTTAAGGTAAGAAAATAACCTCTTTCTCATAAAGTCTGGGCACCTCTCAATCAGCTCAGTCTGCTCTGGGCCCTGGAGCAGCTGAGTCTGAACATGTGAGTTCTTTAAGAGCCATTTCACAGTTTGTTATAATCTTGTGTGTCTCATGGACATGAACCCCTTCTCTTTTCAAAGCTAGATGTTTTTGGAGGGGGGCTCATCTGTTAGGCAAAGGTCTTAAAAGTTGAGGTTCCCTTGTGGAGGTCAAATGGTTCACTCTTCAGGGAGAAGGTGAGCATTTCTTCTCAATTGTGAGTTGCCACATTGGGAGGGGTTTATGGCAAGTTCATATCTCAGCCTCCCTCATTCACACTGATGTGGGCTTTGTTTTGTGTTTCTCATTTGCCTAATGTGTAAGAGTTAACAGAGTAGATTTTAGGGTTTTTTTCAGAGAAAATTTTTCATATGTATCTGTAGATTTTGTATGTCTATGGGAGAAGGGTATGTTACACATTGAACCAGAACCTGAGATGTTAATTAAATTATGAATTTTGCATAAAATTGTCTTAATGATGTTGAATGACCTTTTCAATAACAGCAGTAGTAAGAGTTTCCCAGTTTACACTTGTAGTATAAGCTAGGCAAAGCTTATAGTTAAGTTGCTGAAAGTACTCAACCTTTTTAAAGCTCCTAGGCCATGTTTTTAGATGATTAAAAATGGATGAATTGGTTAAATATTGATAGTGCCTTTTGATTCATAAATAGAACTATTTCTCCAATGTACACTTTTCTACCCTTTTATGTAAGGTTTTACAATATTTTTTAGATTCCTCAGTGAAGTAACTGAAAAAGAATACATTTGAAGAATGCTTTTAACCCACATATATTTTTCACTATTGAAATTGATCCTCAACCCTTTTGCAAGTTTTTTCATCAAGATAGTTACAAGTTATATGGATTTGAAGTATTCCTCTCTGGAACCTATATAATTTTTACTAACCAATGTCACCCCCATACATTTAACAGTTTAAAAAATCAGACATAACTTGATGGAAAATGAATAAAATAGCAAATGTCACACCACCTTTCATTGTTTTCTCTAGTCTTTGCCTTTTGAATTATAAAACATTCTCCATTTTTAAAAATTCACCTGGTTTTACTTAATCTTTAAATCTATAATACAAACAGACAGACAAATAACTTATAAGAGTATATCAGGAAAGGAATTTCAAGGGTGCTTCACACTTACTTGAAATTGTTACTTATGAGAATAACTTTGCTAATGGTTCCATCTAGCCATTTTCCCCATCTGTGTATTGAATTCTCTTTTAAAAATAATGTGAGAGCTTGTATAGAACAACGAGTGTCAAAGTTGGCCTTAGACTTTCTTTTCTTACCTGAGATTTTGGTTTCCCCAATCATTTTAACTTTGGCTGCTCAAGTTTTAGCTGCTTTATATAATAGGCTTCCAAATAAATTATACCCCAAATGTTTGAAAACAATAATATAGAATAAATATTGTTGTTTGAATCATCTACCTTTTAAGATATATGTGGCAGGAGCTATTACTGACATTCTTATATAATGAAACTTCATTATCAAGATATTTTAATAAATAGTTATTTTTTTAATAATATACAGTGAATGCCACTGTATACTTAATTCTAGATTAGGTATGAGAATCTAGCTTCACATCCTTTTACTCAGAATGTATCCATTAAATAATAACTATGACAGGTGCTATGCAATATGCTATATTAAATGTGATTAAGACATTTTCTAGTGTATTGCTTTGTATTAGTAAAGATAATTTGTTATATACCTGCCTGACTTAATGTATGGTAAAAGCTAATGTACCTTTTAGAATTTATTTAAAATCTTAGGCTTAACTCTTATGTATACAATTTTTTTTAACGTACATTAGTGATTAGTGTCAAATCACTAATTTCCTCGTTTCCTCCCTCCCTCTCTCTATTCCTTCCTTCTGTTGTTCAACAGAAATTTACCAGTTGTGTTCCCTTTGGAAGTACCTAACAGAGAATAAAAATGAGAATGTCTAGATATTAGTTCTGTCTAAATTTAAGACACAAATTGCTTATAATATATGTATAAATTGGATAACATTTAAAAACCGAAGAAAAACTAAAAATTTTTTGGAGTTTCCTATCTTAACACTTACAGTTCTTATATCCTGAAAAGTATGAAAGTAGAAATTCCAGAAATGTTATCTTCAACTAAAAAAGTCACATTATGTCATCTGTATTTTTATTGATTGCATACTATTTCTCAGAAATTAAATGGTTAACATGCACATCCTTATTTAATGTTCATCACAACTCTGTGAGGTAAATACTCTAATAATCTATTTTATTAATGAAGAAATGGATATAAAGATAATTGAGTACATTATCATATTTTCTGCATCATGTAAGCAGCATGGTACTCTGAATTTAGGCAGTCTGATGTCAAAGTCTGTGTTCTTGACACTGAATTATACTACTTCACGTTTGGTTAATATTGGAACTTCTACATTCTCATACAGGTACTCAAGTACTTTTCTGTCTGCTTTATTTCTTTGATGCTTTGTTGCATATACTTTTAATGGATGTATAGTTCACCTACATTTAGGAGGCACACATATTTACCATGATAAGCTGCTGTTTGGTCTTTTTATTGTAAAACTTTAGAAGGTTCTGCCCCTTCAGATTTACAATTAAAATGAAACATGAGCTCTTATAAAAATTAGTTGTTATTGTACAATTTTTACAGGTGACATGTTCAAATTATTTTGGTAATCCCAGTTTCCTTTATGTACAGAACATCTCATCTTGGCTGTAGGCCAGATGTTTTTCCTCCCCAGCCAAGGAAGACAAATTTTTATCAAAAATAAAACAAACAAAACACTGAAATTGTGTTCTGTTTTTCTAAAGTATGTGTGGCTTTGGTTATCTTTTTCCTACCTTGATTGTAGATTTTTTTTTTTAACTTTCACATCTTCTATGGAAAAATGGTCTTTCGTGTTTACCCCTCTTTCTCCTCTATGTTTTTATACATACAGTCTATTTTTGTTTACCTCCAGAAAATAGTTCTTAAAGTGAGAGTTGGATGAATTGTTTCTCAGTTTTTGCTGCTGATTAACCCTGGACACCAATGAGTCCTGAGCTGTCACTTTGAACTCTTGTGGTCAAGTCATTCTGGTATATTTCTCTGTACTTAGTGTTAAATGGACTGCATTCTTCTTGCAGCCCTGTAACATCCATAGTCAATGGATTTTATTGTTAGTCCTAAAATAGGGTCTCAATTGTCATTGTTTTCAAAGTAGATTTACTTATTTTGTTTCTCTTTAATTACTCTACACTTTTTAAAGCGTAACAAACACAATCATGAGAAAATGGTGTTGCATTGTAGTCTAATCTGGTAATTCAGTCTGTTTCTTTGGGTAACTTAGGTTATACTTGAACAACTGAAAAAGTTCTTTGGCAATTTTTTGATGTCCCCATGTCTATTTCCCTCTGGGTGCAAATAAGTGAGCTGTCTAATATGACCTTGGCAGTAGAAAGGAGATGGGGTTCTCATATCCACAGGGAGAGGTCTGGTCCTTTGGTCTAGTCTGATGTCTCCTGATAGGACTTATGACCACTGAGCTGTCTATCAGTGATGCCAGCTCTGGCCAAAGGCTATAGAACCTATGATGGAAAGAAACTTTCTCTCCTTTCAGTGAAGGCCCTGTTATCTCCCCTGCGGATTTTGCCCAGTCTCGGCCACTTTATCTTCACAATATAAATACCATCAGGGAAGTGTGCCAGCCTGACATCTCCTCAGGGGCGGGTCGGAACTTGTGGAGCAGCTCAGGACATGGGATACCAGAAGTGCTGGGCACTGGGAGCTAATATTTTCCCAGAAGTAAAATGTGAAGCAGAGTAGTACTTAACCTTAATATTTTTTTAAATGTATGTGCAATTTTTAAAAATCGATACATTTTTAATGAAAAAACTGTATTTCAGTAACCTTACAATGCTTAAATGGTTTTGGAAAACCATTATTTAGGATAACTAAAGATTCAAGTTTTATAATTAAATTTAGCTACAAAGGTCAAGTGAATTAGAGAGTAATAAATTATAGTGTTTCAACAATTAAGATTAAAGACACTGAAAAAATTCAGACTTGTTTAAAAACTAAGATTACCTATATATTTTTTTCTGCATTGGGATATGTTAGAATATAGTAGTTTATAGCACTGTATCTGAATTCAAATTCTTCCTCTTTCATTTAATAATTGTGTGATTAGCAGAGTGTTCCTTAATCTCTTTAATTTCAGCTTTTTTGCCAAAAAAAGGGTATAATAATAATAATAATAATAATCCATACCTCATAACATAATTTAGAATAAAGAAAATTATATAATTTCTTACCATAGTGCTTAGCACTTAACAATACTCCATAATAATAAGTGTGGTAATAGGTACAAAAAATTACCTATGCACTCCTGTGTTATTGACACATATAGTACTGAATCCTTTGTTTCCAATTTTCAAAACTCTCTTGAATTGCATTTAGGAATTTAAAACCATTTAGGGATACAATCCATGGATTATTCTATGATAAGCTATGATTAATTTATATTAAGGTGTTACATGTCATTTCTCTCATCAGAAAGAAATTATTGAAAATAAGTGAGCATAAAAATCATGTTAAATTTCTAAAACTGACATAATTCATATCATGATATGTCCATGAAAATATAATAGGATCCTAATGGTTTGTACCTTGCTAAGAGCCCAACAGGAGAAGTAGAAAATGAAGTAAATCATTTTGAGTATGTCTATTATTTTCTTCACCACAACCACTATCCCAGTTCAGCATTATTAGCCTCTGTTCCTGGTGCTGTAATATCATTTTCTAAGTTACATACCTTTGTCTATACTAGCCTTTCTTCCAAATTGACCTGCACATTTTAATCACAGTGATTTATTTAAAAAATCAAATGTGGTCTTGTTTGTTCTCTGCTTTAAACCCTTATAGGATTTCCTATTACCTTGAATCAAAACAAAATTTCTTAATGTGACTGAATGTGTCCTACATGGTTTGGTCTCTCTCTTGTCCTTTAGCCTCACATCACATACTGTATTCTACAGCCACACTTGGGTGTGCCGGCCCTTTAGTAATTCAGTATCCTTTCCTGACACACACATTTTACAATAGTTGTTCTTGTATTTTCCTCCACTCTTCACTTACTTAATGCCTTTTTATCCATCAGCTATCAGCCTAAATATCACTCCAGAAAAGAGTTATCAGTTGACCCACATAGCTGGATCATATTTCTTTTTCTTAGCATTATAGACCCCTCATTTTGGAAAACTTTATAAAAATGTAGTTTTCATTTTTTTTGGTAATTATATGATGAATGTCTTGTTATCCCTACTGGATTATGAACACCATTAAATGGAAAAAATGTGTATGTAATTGGTTCTCATTTTAAGTCATGCATCTGGGAAAGAGGCTCACCATGGTTAATGGTCAATTACCAGTCCTTACCTTGCTCAACTCTTTAGTAGTATGTGATACCACCTTCTTGAAATAATGACCTTGTAATCCAAGGTATCACATTCTCCTGGATTTTTTCTTGTTTTTTTTGAGTGTTCCTTCTTAGACTTCTGTTAGAATCTTGTTCTCATTTCTGTAAAATTTAAAATTCAGTTCATCCACTTTATTTCCTCTGTTAACATTTACTGCCTTGGGATTTTATTGTTTCTCAATACTAAAAGAATATATATGGTAGTAACTCTCAAATTTATATACCCAGCTCCAAATTTAATGCTGAGTTTGAGTATCTCACATTATCTACGCAAAATCTCTTTTGAATACCTCACAGACATTTCAAACTTCAAAACCAAAGCTGAATCCATAACCTTCAAAAAATCTAACCGACTCCTAGTTTCCCACATCTCCATTCTTGTATTTATTTAAATAAACATTTGGAAATTATCTTTGAGTCTTCCTTTATTTATTTATTTATTTTAATGTGGGTAGTTTCCTGGCTGGGAATCAAACCCAGGCCACAGTGTTGACAGCACCGAAGCCTTAGCCACTACACCACTAGGGAACTCCCGAGTCTTCCTTTTCTTAAAAGCCTAATAATTTCAGTTTGTCCACAAACTTAACTGGTAAGCATTAACTTGGAAGGATATGTCACATTGGGCCATTTCATTGACCTCTACTTATATAAATGTTAAGCTTGTCTACATCACAGGTGTCCAACCTTTTGGCTTCCCTGGGCCACATTGAAAGAAGAATTTTCGTGGGCCACATATCAAATACACTAACATTAAAGATAGCTGATGAGCTAAAAACAGAAAACAAACAATTCTTTGCAAAAAATCTCATGTTTTCAGAATTTGTGTTGGGTCATGTTCAAAGGCATCCTGGGCTACAGGTTGGACATGCCTTGTCTACATCAACGTGAACTCTTGCTTAGTATATTGGTATAGTATTCTTACAAAGGTCATTGTTTCTTTATTTGCCTCTTTCGGTCTATTATAAAGAAAACAACCAAAGAAATATTTCTGAAACTTCAAGTCATATCATATCACCCTCTGTTGACCTCTCACATTTTGAATAAAATATCATGTTATTACTATGACCTGAAAGTCCCTTCATGCTTGGTACCCTAAATGTATCTGAGCTCACATCCTATTGTTCTCACCCTTAATAATTTTGCTCCACCATACTGGACTTCTTGCTAATCTCAGGAAAAAGAGCAGCTTCCCTCTTTTAGGTTTTTGTACTTTCTCCTCCCTGTATGTAATACTATTTCCCCCCAAATAGGTTACTACCTCACTTCATTCACACTGCTCTTGTTACCTCCACAAGAGTATTCCCCTAACCATCCTATCTAAAAGTGCACTGAACACTATTTTCTTATCCTTCTTTATTTTTCAAATTACAGCTTATTTACCTACCTATAACAAGTAATAATATATGTGTGTATGTTTAGGGTTTGGGGGGTCATGCCTCCTCACTAGAATATATATTTTCTAAGAAAAGAGTCAATCTTTTATGTCACTATGGTATAACAGCTACCTTGAAGAATACCAGGGATTTCATTGTGTGCTCAATAAATATATACTGAATGGAGAAATAGTAAGAATTCAAAACAGATTTGGTGAACAAATAAATACATTAAAGAATGCATTAATTCTACTTCTAGTCATATAGAAATAGTTTGAATCAGACAAAGACTCATATAAAGCACTAGTGGAAAATTTGTGTAATACTTAGTAACTACCACCTGAAGGTAGAAAAGTACCAAAGCACTGAAAAGATGAGGAAGGCAGGGTCAAAGAGAGAATCAAAGTACAGAAGTGAGCATAATGTTTGGCGTAGATTTTTACCTTGAGGTGAAACAACTTCTAAGTCAAAACATCCAGATCTAGAAGACAAGTAGCTGAAGGTCTCTGAGACAGAAAGCAAGTGATGAAGAAGCCCAGTGGAAAATATCAGGGAGGCAGAGAACCAAGCGGAAGCTGGTGACTAAAACACTGGCAAACTGAGTAGAGCTGTAGACAATTTTATGAAGGTAGGAGTAAGGAGCATCCGAGCAAGAGCAGGCCCAAAACATGGATACAACACAGAAATACAAATATACTCTTTATGGTAAGTACTACATGAATTAGTTAAGAATTGTATGTCAAAAGAAGCCTACAACCATGGCATATGTAAGTGAAAAATATTTGATTAATTGGAGAGATGGCAAAAATGAGATAAAAGGCACACAAAGAAGGTGAAATAGTGAAACAATGAGCAGTATTGGGAAGTGCTCTTAAAAAACACATATTAAATGAATATTGTCAGAGCACTTTAATTCACTTTAGTCACAGAAAGACAAATATTGTATACTCTCACTTATATGAGATATCTAAAGTATTCAAACTTATAGAAACATAGACTATAATCTTAGTTGCCTGAGGTGAGGGAGAAGGAAATGGAAAGTTATTCAAGGGTATAGTTTTAGGCAAGATAAGTTATAGAGATCAACTGTACAGCAGAATACTTTGAAAGTTTGTTAAGAAGAAAGATCTCATATTAAATGTTCCATTTATAATAAATTCTCTAAGAAAAATGAGATCAAAATGATTACTGTGATTTTTTAAGAAAAAGCTATTTAGCAAACATTTGTCCTATACAATTGTATGCCTTTTATTTGTGCGTTATTTTTATTATATTTACTTTAATATTGTAATAAGAGCAGAACTCTTTTTGTAACTTTTTTTCTTGGTGTAAGGTTTTCTTCTTGAGGTTGAGAAAACGAACACAGAAGCACAATTTATAGCTATTTTCTTTGTCAGCATTTAAATATTTTTGACTTTAGAGAAAAATGATCATCTAAATATATTCAATATAGCAAGTAGAGTTTTAGTAAACAATTTTTTTCTATGTTTATATTTTTTTATTGTTAAATTTATTGGGATGACATTGTTAATAAAAATTACATAGGTTCCAGGTATACTATTGTATGATGCATCATCTGTGTGTTGTATAAACAATTTTGACTTTTAAATGTCACAGTTTAAATGTATATTTACAAAGTAATGCTATTAAAATAATGTGTTATATGTAGTATTCTCATTTGGTAAAATGTTACTGAATGAAATGACACATCCTACAATTGGATTTCATAATAGCCAAGATTAATATTTAGTTAGAGCTTTAATGATACTATAGCCTGGAATTACACGGAAATTTTCTATGATGGGACATCTTTGTTCATCTGTGTGCTAAGTTGTTGTGATAAAAGAAAGAAAAAAGGGGCAACATGGAAGAACCTCTCATACTTTAGCTGCACTTATTCTATAAACATTAAAATATCAATTCTGCATTTTATTGTGCTTTCATACTCATTTAGAGGTTCTTCGTTCATCTTTGCTTTTGAAATTATATTCATGTTACACCTGTCTAAATCTGTGTGTCTCTTTCTTTGAAGGAAAGGAACTATTATAAATTTTAAACGTGAATTCGAGTGCTATGACAGTACTCTCGTTTATCTAATGATGCACAAGCAGTTAATCTTTCTAATATATCTCATAATCATTTATCATCATATGTTATTTTATAAAATAAGCAGTCAATTATTTTATACTTATCTTTTATTTAACCACTGGGAAATAAACTGTAAACTGAATTGTAGCCAGATATATTTGAAATTATATATGTATGTGTATATAATATATCCTCTCTATATATGACAGCAAAAATATTTTTCATAAAGACTGAACCAGGACAGTTGGGAGGTACTCTGTTTCCTGAGCTAAGTTTATAAATCCTTTGTTTTCTGGAAATATTACCTGTGGGGAAAAAATCATCTATACCTCCTGGAGTTTTTGTTTGTTTGTATATACACTTTTAGTTATTTTTATTCCTTTAGTTTCTAGTCTGATCTTTTTTCCCAGTATATCCTACTTGATTCTTCATTTCTTGAGGTAGAACTTGTGATCATTGAATTGAGACTTTTATTCTTTTCTAATATAGGTGCTTGCTGCTACAAGTTTCCCTTTCCTAAGCATTGTTTTATCTGTATTCCACAAATTTTGATATGTTATATTTTCATGTCCATTTGTGTCAATATATTTTCTACTTTACCTTGGTATTTCTTCTTTCACCCTAGTTCAAAGACTAGTTTTCTTACAGACTAATTTAAAAGGGAAAAATGAATTTAATTTTCTCTACATTATTCCATTTAGAAGTTTTTTTTTTTTTTTTTTGAGATCTAAGTTTCTATCTGGTATCATATTCTTTCTAAGCAAGTAACTTTCTTTTCCTTTTGAAGTTTAAGTCTGGTGGCAAGAATTCAGTCAGTTATGATGATGATGTCTAAGATAGTCTTCATTTTCCCTTTAATATTTTAGATATAGAATTGCCAATTGGAAATTTTTTTAACACTGGGAAATTATCACTTTATTGTATTTTCATTTGTCTAGTATCTGCTAAGAAGTCATCTGTACAAAAATGAACTCAAAATAGATTAATGACTTAGATGTAAGATCTGAAACTATAAAACAATGTAAACGTTATACTTGAGAGAGATGTAAAATGATTTTAATCTCATATACATGAAAATAATGACTAAAAATACCCTATTAAATGTATATAACATCAATCCAAATGAATGTTAACTGAAATACCTAATTCAGTTGATAAACAAAATGACACTGAAATAATGAAAAACATATAATAAGAAAGGGAGAGGTTAGCATAATTAAAGTTTTTATAATTCTGTTTTGGAAGAGGAGTGATAGTGATTTTTAAAATTTATTTTAAGTATACATTAAAGTTTTAAAAGTATCAAGTGATATAAAACACTTTTAAGATATCAGTATTATGCACATTGATCAGTTGTTTGATTGCATCCTCATAGTGATTCAAACACAAAAAATAGAATATTCCCCCCAAATATTTTAAGACTCATAAAGTCTGACTTCATAATTTATTATAGGTTTATTAGGACAGTGTGGTATTAATGTATCATAAACAAATACATAAAAAAATGGACCCAAATTTATAAGGAAAATTTACTTTCAACAAAGGCACCAAGAAAGTTAATGTGGAAAAATGCTTTCAACAAACAGTGGTAAAACAATTGTATTCATATCCATGTGGAAAATCGTGAACCTCAAAACTCCTACTTTCATTCATTCATGTGACTTTGAAGTAGGTCATAGATGAAAACCTGGAAGTAGGCCAATCCCTTAGACAGGATGCAGAAATCACTAATAATTAAATGAAAATAAATAAATTGGAGTGTATTAACCTGAAACCTTCTAATCATACATCTTTTTAAAAACCCCATTAGTAATTGGGGAAAGAAAGGTATGATAGAATTTTCAGGGGTGAGGAATATATTTTATAACTTAAAGCATTGTGGTTTGCATGGCTATAAACTTTCATTAAAACTCATGCTGTGGTATACATTAGTTCTATACATTTGATTTTGTATAAATTATACCCCAAGAAAAGAAGTATGTTCGTCAAAGGACTTAATAAATAGAATGAAAAGATAGGAAATGCATTAGAAGTAAAACGTTTGTATTCATATTCAGATTAAATAAAGACTGTCCCAAGAAAAAAATAATAGTAAAGCATATAGTTGTGAAAAGAGCATAACCAAATGGCTAAAAAAATAAAAGGATATTCAACTTCATTGGTAACTTGGGAAATGGGGAGCAAAACTAAATGAAATACCATTACATGCCCAGCAGATTGGCACTATTTTTATTTGTGTGAAAATAACAAGAGCCATGTGTTGGTGACGATAAAAAGAGAAGGTTTTTTCAGAGGCTGCTTTTATGAACATAATTTAGTTAACCTCCCTGGGAGAATATTTACACATTATTCAGTGTAGTTAAACATTTGTATATCCTAATACCCAACAATTCTACTTGGAATACACCCTGCAGAAACTCTTGACCATGAATACCAGAGACTTGCGAAGGAAATTTATAGCAACATTGTTCTTGGCAGTAAAACATTGAAAGGAATATAAATAGCTATCAACAATGGAATTAATAAATAGTGTTATTTTCAAACAAAGGAATATTATTTTTGTGGTATTTAATTTCTAGAGTTGAATGTTTTTTTGAAAATGTCACTGTTTGAATGCTCTGAGATAAGCTTCTGGCCTTCCTCTTATATCACAGTAAGGCTGGCTCCGTCTCTTGTAAGAATTCTTTCCTGTTTTAAGATGTTGATGTCCTTCCACTTCCTTTTTCTATTTGATCTTCTTCCTATTTTCCATGTTAGTAATGGTCAATTCCATCTATGCACAGAGCTCTAGTATGTATACAGTCTTAACTGAAAAGCCTGCATCTGTATTACAGATATTTCTACAACTTCAGATCCTTATATAACTCATCATCTATCTTGAGACTTATGAGAACGAAGGGAGTGATACACTCCTTTATTATTATTATTAGTTTCAAGTGTATAAAACAATATAATGATTAGATGTTTACATCTCAAAGTGATAACACCAAGCCTCCCACCCATCTGACATTGTACATAGCTATTACATATAATACTATTCATTATACTTCCTATGTTGTACTTTGCATCCCTTGACTATATATTTTTTTAATATAGTTGACATTTAATATTATTTTATATTAGTTTCAGGTGTATAGCATAATGGTTTGACATTTATGTAATTTATGAAGTGATCCCCCAATAAATCTACTAACCATCTGACATGATACATAGTTTTTATAATATAATTGACTATATTCCCCATACTGTATTTCACATCCCCATGAATAGTTTGTAACTACCAATACCTCAGTATATATTCTTGCTTCCTTTGGCATAGATGAAATGACCATACAAGCTTGGATTTATTTCTGGGTTCTCTGTTCTGCTTCATTGATCTATGTATCTGTTTTTATGCCAATAATGTTTTGACTATAATGGCCTTGTAGTATAATTTGATATCAGGTAACATGATAACTGTAGCTTTAATTTTCTTTCTTGGGGTTGCTGTGGCTAGTTGGAGTTTTTTTTTTAATGGTTCCATATAAATTTTAGAATTACTTCTTCTAGTTTTGTAAAGATTCCATTAGTATTTTGATAGGAATTGCATTGAACCTATAGATTGCTTGGGTAATGTGAACATTTTGACAGTATTCTTCATATTTATGATTATGGCATATATTTCCATTTATTTGTATCTCCTTTAGTGTCTCTCTTCAGTGTTTTACTGTCTGAGTATATGTCTTTTACTTTGTTAAATTTCTTTCTATGTATTTTTCTTTTGCTGAAATTGTAAATGGGATTGTTTTTGTAATTTTGCTTTCAGATAGTTTGTTATTAGTGTGTAAAAATGCAACCAATTTCTGAATATTAATTTTCTATCCCACTTTACTAAATTAATTTATGAGTTGTAATAGTACTTTTGGTGGAATCTTTGGGATTGTCTATGCATAGTATCATGCTATCTGCAAATAATGACGGTTTTACATCTTCCTTTCCCATTTGGATCATTTTTATTTATGTTTTTCTTGTCTAACTGCTATGGCTAGTACTTCCAGTACTATATTGAATAAAAATGGTGTAAGTGGACATTCTTCACTTGTTCCTGATCTTAAGGGAAATGCTTTTACCTTTTCCCCATTGAGTATGGCGTCAGTTGTGGGTTTGTTATTCGTGGCCTTTATTATGTTGAGATACACGAGGGCTGTCCAGAAAATATCCAGCCATGTAATATGAAAAATACAGGCATTTTATGGCTAGATTTTTTCCAGGCAGCCCTTGTATATGACATCAGTATTGATGAACTTTAGATATATCTTAATTATACATTATGAATAAATTTGCATATATTATTCTTTCCATATACTTTCTCCTCTCATGTTCTGGGTAGTTTGTTCTGCTGATGTTCCTTAGTGTCCTTCCTTTTGCCATCCCCTTCATTGGTATACGAGGGTAATCTCTCTGTGGTTTGCTGGTAAAACTGTTTATATATTGGTTTAAATATATGTTCATTTAGCATTTATTCCTATTTGGACAATTTTCTATGATTAGCAACTGTAAAAGTGTTTACTCCCTTATTTTATTTAGATCATTATGGTTCTTTCTTGGCTTCATTCTAACCTTCCTTCTGCATATAGAATATATGGCTGAAAGGTTCTCTTGGGCTAATAAGACTAGGCCTCACTCTTCATTGAAAAAGCTGTTTTGTATACTCAACCTATTCTGTGCCCTATGCATTTCTAGTGATCTCTATCTGCTGTAGCTATTATCCTTTTATTTGGTCTGAATTTCCTTGGATTCATCAGCTTTTCTAAATATCTTACAGCTTGGCATATGACTATTTCCAAATTAATTAAAGGTAACACTTTTCCTTTATTCTTTTTACTGTTTAAAAAGACAGTGCCATATATAAGACTTAGATTTTTCTTCAACGTTTCTTATTAACTTATTATTGTAAGTACTGTGTTTCAATTTGATTTATTGAAGACTTAGGTTTCTTTTATGCCTTGAGTTTGAGCTCTTATCCTCAACCTTGTTGACTTATAGATGGAAATATTACTGCCAGATGAGTTGAGTCAATTAATCTATGACTATAATATATTGATTTATATATTCAGTTTTTCATGTGTGACAGATACAATATCAATCACTCTTGTTTAGATGTTTAATCTATTATCATTTTCCATTGAATAATAAATGATGCATAATTACACATATTACTTACAATTGTTTAATTTATTTCTGAGCAAGTGAGAAAAATTATAAATGGAAACTCATTATTCAGAATAATAGTGCTTATCTGTGAAACTCATTATTAATTTGCAATCTGTCTATACTTTTTCATTTTACTAGATAGCATTTTAAGTGAACAACCTAAAAATCTGTTAACATCTTGCAGCTTAATATAGATTTCAATGCTTACACATTGTTTCATCACTTTCATATAGTTTTTTATAATATTTCTGTCAAGCGGTAAAAAGTATATTCTTTTATTTATGAACAGATTTTAATATAACCTCTAGGCTGTAGAAAGTTTTATATGTTTGTATCGTTTTATCCCTGCATATGAGTATTTTTATACACTACTTCTGCCAAGGAACCCATCAACAGTAAGTTCTGATAAATTTTAGTTGCAATAATAGAAAAGAGCCTACTAAAACAATGAGCAGTGTGCATTATAATAGCAATAACTTTTTAAAAAATATTTCATGCTTTGATTCTTATGACAATGAAAAATAAATCTTTCTAACTAGAAGCACAATTATACAGAAGATTACTGGAACTCATTTATCTTGCATAACTGAAACTTTTTATTGGGGTGACATTGGTTAGTAAAAGTATACAGGTTTCAAGTGTACAATACAATAATACATTATCTGTGTGCTGCATTGTGTGTTCACTATCTAAAGTCAATTCTCCCATCACCATATGTTTGACCCCTTTTACCTTCTTCTACCTCCCTGCTTTTCTCTCCCCTTATCCTCTGGTAACCACTTAAGTGTCGTCTGTATGAGTCTTTGCTTGTTTGTTTTTCTTGTTGGATTTTATATTTCACATACAAGTGAAATGAAATGGTTCTCAACTTTTTCTGACTGACTTATTTCGCTTAGCATGATAATCTCAAGATCCATCCATGTTGTCAGAAATGTCAATATTTTATCTTTTCTTACGGCTTTCTGCTTCTATGAGTATTACAGCTACTCCTCACTTCACTTGGACTTAGGATCAGTTCTCCAGCATGGGGAATCGCTTTCTCAGTTCATGTAAATCTCAGGAATCCCCTTTCTCAGTCTTTGTCTCATTCTCCTAGTCAGTTAGTATTCAAATTATCTGCAATACTCAGGACAACATATTTCATTTTTAAGTGTGGTGTGCATGATATCTATCGAAAAACACATGCCCTATCATGCCACGACACACCACAAGACATACACCTTTAAGTTTGTTGCTTATTGACCAACTTGCTTAATGATGTAGTCATAGGAATGGAACTCAATGGTTACATGAGGAATGCCTGTACTATTATAAATACCTCATGTATATGAAATCATATAGTATTTGTCATTTTGTAACTGCCTTCTTACTTTACTTAGAATAATGTCCATGTTGTTGCACATAGCAGATTTTTTTCCTAATGGGTAAACAGATAATTTTAATTTGTTGTTACCATTTTCTTTGTTTTTTGTCCTCTTCCCTACCTTTACATCCCTTCTTTGTCTCATCTCTTATTTCTCTTATTGCTTTTTCCCTCTTTTGATAAGAGGTAATCTCTAAGAAAATTTTACATACATGATACATTATTGTTAACCACAGTCACATTGCTGTACAGTAGATCTCCAGAAGTTATTCATCTTGTATAATTGAAACATTGTACCCTTTTTTCAACATCATTCCATTTCTTGCTGCTACCATTATACTCTGGTTCTATGAGTTTTGACATTTTTGAATTTCATATATACATGAGGTCATGCAGTCTTTGCTTTTGTGTCTGGCTTATTTCATTAAGCACAGTGTCCTTCACATTCATCCATTTTGTTGTCAGTGGCAGGATTTCTTTTTTTCTTAAGGATGAATACTATCCCATGTGTTTGTATGTGTGTATGTAAAATCATGTTTTCTTTATCCATCTGTCTATTGATAGACACTTAGGTTGTTTTCATACTTGGCTACTGTGAATAATGCTGCAATGAACATGGGAGTGCATTTGTCTCCAAGATACTGATCATTCTCTTTAGATGTGGGGTTGCTGGATTACAAGGTCATTACATTTTTGGTTTTTTTGAAGTAGCTTCATACCATTTTCCATAATGGCTATATCAATTTACATTCCCACCAAAAGTGCACAAGGGGTCGTCCCTTAATCCCCATCCTCACCATTATTTATATTTTGTCTTTGGGATAGTAGCGATTCTTAGAGGTGTGAGTTGGTATCTCATGGTGGTATTGCGTTTCCCTGATGATTTGTGATGCTGAGCAAGGTTTCACATATCTGTATGCATCCTTTGGAAAAAATGTCTATTTAAGTCTTTTGTTCATTGTTGAAGAGAATTATTTTGTTTTCACTATGAGTTTCAGGAATTCCTTCTATATTTCAAGTTTAACTCCTTTCTTAGATAGTTGGTTTGCAAACATTTTCTCCCTTTCTGTAGGTTGCCTTTTCAGTCAGTTGACTGTTTACTTTGCTGCACAGAACTGTTTTGTTTAATGTAATCCCACTTGCCTATTTTTATTTCTGTCTCTTGTGCTTTTGGTGTTGCATCCAAAACATTGTTACCCAGATCAATATCAAGAAGTTTCCCTGCTAAGTTTTGTACTAGGAGTTTGACAATTTGAGATCTTTAATCCATGTTCAGTTTATTTTTGTGTATGGTATAAGTTAGAGTCCAATGTAATTATTTTCATGTATATATCCAGTTTTCACAACCTATGGAATAAAAGTGAGAAGAATAATGCAACCAAAGACCCTAAGATATGTGAAGTATTTATTGAATTACATATAATACCCTAATAGATAGCACTTTCATTATATTTAAGTTTCTGGTCTCATGAAACTGAATATGGTATACTTATTGAAGTTTGCTAATCTTGTCTTTAATACTTCTGTTTCTCTGTTGGACTCATTTCAAGTCCTTTTTTTAGCTGGTATTCATTCTTCCCTCCAGTTCTTGTGAAGTACTTCATTCTTTGGGAATTCCTTCCATAATTTAGTCTCTACCCCTCCTATTTAAATAATTCTGCATTTTGTTGGATAGTTTTGCTTTTATATTTAGTCTTCTCAACTAGATAACAAGACCTTGTATTATCAGGTGCATAAATTATATGTCTTTATATTTCCCACCAGGCCCTTTATAGAGTAAATGCTATAAACATTATGAACTATAATAAGTAGCTTTTATTAAATTCTTATTACATGCCAAGAAATAATGAAAAATGTTGTTGATTGTTATAAATGAGTAATGTGAAAGAACACTTTCTGAATTGGACAGTAAGAATTCTTAAACACTTGAATAACTTTCAGGAGTTAGATTTCTATGAATACAGCATGTACGTTTTTGTAAACTGACAGACTAGACTTAATGCAAAGTAATACCATTCTCAGTGCTATGCTGCATTCTGGCTGAGTTAGTTGGCTTTCACAGCTCTGCAGCGCCTACATATTCATATTCATTAAACTGTATGTCATCTAGTCAGAGCTTCTAGCAGGAAAGTTCAGGTTTATACATAAGAGAATGTATGATTTAATTAAAATTTGCTGGTCGACGTTTCTTTGTTTCAAATTCAGCACATACTTTTCTCTTTCATGTTCTGGCCCCTTTGCTCTATACTAGTAATTGAGGACCTCTTTCATCGTGTGGTACAGATATACCAACATTTACTACAGAGAAATCTGTACAGATCTTTTGCTAATAAGAGACCATAATGATCCTGTCTTCAGATCTGCACGTATGTGTAAGGACGTTATCTTTCCTTAGCTGACGGCCATGGTCATGTACAGAGGCAAATGTAAACCGTGCCTAAATTCCACAGGCAGTTCATTAGCAGTTACAACTAGGCTCACACTCCACTGGTCAGGCCTGCTAGAGCCACTGCACTGTGGAAGCTGGACAGATGTTGTGAATGACTGTACAGAAGTTACTTGACTCTGCCAGTGAGTTTCATCTCATTGAAGTCATCCCACATCAGTCAGATGAACCGAATAAGAGGAGGCAATTAAAAGTGTTTTCCATTAATTAATGTAAACTATTTTATTATGCACAAATGCTGTGTTTTGACTATGTGCAACAAAATTACTTTCTTCCTATACTGAAAAAGTGTTGAAACTCAACTAGTATTTCTGATTGCTCAGACCCGTTCCAGAAGTCTGATGTGAAAACCAAAGGAAATTCCTAAAAAATTCTATGTGAAACATCTATATATGCAAGAATTTTGCAATATAACAAAATAAAATAGGTACTGATAATACAGTGTACTGATAATACAATATAGTGATAAATATATTTTTCCTCATAGACCTTACTTAGGCATTGAATTAAACTATAGGGGAAAAAATGTTAAGCAGAACATGAAATATTTTATTTTTCATTGTTACTTTTCTGTGTATATTTTAATTAGAAAAAATAATGTTACTTTAAAATTAAACATTTTGGAATTGAATGCTTACCTGTTTAGATTTGTTTTTTTGTTAGCAGTGAAGTCTAAAGTAGACTTTCCTTAATGTTTTGCTATCAAATGTAATTATGAGAAAAATTTAGTGATGTTTACTGTTTAAATAATTATTAACAGGGTGATATTTTCTATTATCGCTTATCTAGTAAAATCCTAATATTAAACAAATGTTACAAAGAGTACTCTTTTCAAAATGTTGCCAGGTCCTAAGACACATTGCTGAATTATAATCATTATTAATTCAACTTATGAATTGTATGTAGCATTAAATATTTTAATATTATATTGCCATTTCTTTTAGTCTGAGGAAATGTATTAGAAAACAATTGAGTACTGTCCCAGAATATTTCAGAAATAACTAATTCAATAATTAAAATAATCACTGTGGCCATTGTATAAAATTGTTGCCTAAGGTATTTTTGAACTACCTGTAACTGTTCCCAAGCCTTCACGTCATGTTGGGTACAAATTAGAGAAATGAATGTAATCACAAAATAGGAACACTGAGTTCCTGTCTATTCAAGGACTGTTCATCTGTATTTTATGTTTTTCTTTTTCCTTGTTACATAAAATTTTCCTCTCTCCTCTGAGGTGTGCATCATTGCCTGGTTCTTTTGCCATTGCCACCAGTCATGTATCCAGATAAAAGCACACTCTTTTGTCTCTTTATTCTCTCACTCCCTATCCACAACCTATTGAAAGTTCTCTTCTAGCTCAGCACTTCTTCAATGCTTTTATCATGACCCCTACACATGAAAAGAAAACAAAAAAACAAACCTGAAAGACCACATGCTTTTATGTACTAAGGTTAAAAAAAAAACTTTGAAAATAGTTTTTCTATTTACTTACTTAGTTTGGTGAATGCCAAATGTAAGGGCATTTTAAGAGTTTAGAGTTACAGTCTTAGCTCCAACACTTTTGTAACCTTGGCCAAGTCATTTAACCTCTGTGTTTCAGTGTCTCATTTGAGAAATTTGGGCTAATAGAAGTCCCTAGTTCATTGAGTTTTTGTAAATGTCAAATTGATCAATAAATGAATAGTTCTTAGAACAGTGACTAATATAGAGAAGTACTATATGTGTTCACCATTGTTAGTATTAATGTACTAAATATAACAAATTACTGTTAAATACTCTCCTATTGCTATATGCAAAAACTGAGCTTTTAAGGATGCATGACATCTATCTGTAATGAGGGAAAAAATACTTTTATTATTCATATGCTGCTGCCTAGCGGATAGTCCTTAGAGCCCACCCTTGAGCTGTGTACCAGTTTTTGAGAAAATGTGCTCTATTTTCTTTACTCACAACTCAGTCTTGAGTTGCTGCAGGTGGATTTCTGCTGGTACTGCCAGAGAATTTTCTGATGAGCAAGGAACGCGGGACTCCCACAGAGGGTGTGAGTTCCAGAACCACGTTCAAGGCCTTTACAGAGCAGACCTTGGAAGTCTGCAGGAGTAATGGGAACGGCTGAGATGCCTGTATGTACTGTAGGCCTGGGGTGCACCTCCTTTGCTTCCCTGGCCCCAGGAAGTTAACCCTGGCAAAATCAGCAAGCATGCCTTTCTTCCCTGTAATGTACTCAATAGAAGCGGCCTTGGTGTCAAATATTTCTACTTTTCCAATGTTGCCTGTACGTAGGCACCAGAGTGGCTAAATTGTGATATTTTTGGAAGATTGCACTCATATTTTGGGCCTGCATTTATCACTCTTTTCTAGTTCTTAAACTTTGGCACTAAATCTAGCATAGTGATCCACATTCCAAATACCCTGATAGAAGATTCCTCCTCTGAGATCTAAAGTCTGTTTCTCTAGCAGTGGTTCTCAGCCCTCCTAATGCCGCAACCCTGTAATACAGCTCCTCATGTCGTGGTGACCCCCGACCATACAATTATTGGTAGCTGCTCTCCACACATGTGTGACTGGTCCGCGTAAGTACATTATGTGTTTTCCGATGGTCTTAGGCGACCCATGTGAAAGGGTCGTTGAATCTGCAAAGGGGTCTCGACCCACAGGTTGAGAACCGCTGCTACAGAGCCTCAGATATATGATTGTAGCGTTGAAGTAGGAATCACTTACCTGTTTTCTGTTTCTTTGGGACAGTTAAGTCCTAGTTCTACATTTTGATCTTCATAATATTGCAATATTTCAGAGATTTGATGTTAAAGTTTTATCAATCTGGCATCCTATAAAAGAAAGAATCAAACAATTTAATAGTCAACAATGGAATGACTAGAAAAAGTTTTGGGTGCTCATGAAACGCAGTACAACAGTATAAGAATAATGAATCAAATTTACACATATTAATGTGGAGATATCAACTGAAAAGAACGTGGTATTACATGCAGACACAGATAATCCCACTTACTGCAACTTAATATTTAAATATAAACACAGAAATCTCTATTAACAATACTAACATTTAATAGGCACTCTTATGCCAAGCACTGCATGAAATATCTTATAAACCCTATAAAGTTACAAATGAGGAAAATAGATGCCAGGGTTTAGTCAGAAAGGCTAAATAATGTGCACAAGGACACCGAGCTATTAAGTGGTAGAAGTAGGACATAGGCAATCAGATTCCAGAGCATGTACTCTTGTGCGTTAATGGAGACTTGTAACACCCAGAGGTTATCACTGAAGGATGGGCTTATCTGTGAATTTACTTTACGTGTTCTTCTTTAATAAGGGCATGTCAACATGGCATGCTTTCTTCATGAAACTATGAGTACTAAGAATCACGATTTTTTTTCATGAATTACCCAATTATTTATTCAATCTAGAATGTGAGCCAAGAGCAAGATGAAGCTGTTCAGGCTGCAGTTTTAAATTAACTTGTTTCAGTCCTTCAACACTGCAAATATTTTCCATTCATGCTTACATATATTCTTTCACCAGAAAGTATTTATTGTGCTCCCACTGATGCCAGTCAATGGGGATAAAAAGGTTTATAAAACAGATGTCTTCTTATGAAGCTTATATTCTAGCAAGAGAAAGCATATAGTAAGCAATCATGGAAATTATATATAATATTTGATCATATAACTAAGCAGAATGCTGTGATAAAGACTGAGTAAGTGTGGTAATTGGATAGTTGAGGAAAGCTTTTCTGAGGAGATACTATTAAACAAAGAACTAAATGTTTAGAAAGACTAGCTATGTGCAGATATGGTGTATGAGCATTTAAGAGAAAAAACAGAGTGAATCCCTTAGGTAGAAATGGCAAAATTAATCTGTAGCCTTTAGTATTCCAGTATAGTTGCTGTGAAGAAATATGAAATACTCAATACCTTAAAACATGATCAGGAATGTCTGTTTATTAGAAGTCTAAGGTTAAAACAAATAACAATACATCAAGAATGTGATAAAAATGAAAAGCATGTCAAAGCTGTCCTCATGGTTGTTTTCTATGACATCTTTGGTTCAATTATATTGGCAAAACAGACTTTCAAAACCAAGCTAATTAATACTTGTAAAAGTTTAAAAGCTCTTTTATCTTTAAACTCCATAATCATTGGGTGTTCTGCCTCTATCTGATCCTACTCTTACTGCTTTTTATCTGTCATCATGTATTCAGTTATTTCATTAAGGAGCAATTTTTTTATAAAAATATCACAGTTGCCAACACAATAGAGGGACTAACAGATTGAAGTTCAATTGAGCCATTGATATTTACTGTCTTTACATGTGTGGGTTTGCAAGGGGAGTCTTACTCACCTACTACTCCTGTGGTTTGGGTTTGACCCTTCTCTCTACATGGTCCAGTTTAACTAACAAAAAGTTTTCTGGTTCTAGCTTTTAACTTAATGACTTCCATATTTATAAATGTTCATGCTAATAACCTCTGCTCATCAGTGGTACCTGTATTTAAATTCTTTCATGGTTCCCTTAGCTTTAGACATTGAATTTTGTTTTTCTTACTGTGTGGAATATATGTTGCTAACTATTTTTTTAATTCATGGACAATTTTTGAATGTTTTTACAGTTTTATGGAGATTAACTGACATATATCACTGTAAGTTTAAAGCATACGGCATGTCGGTTTGATTTTTATATACAAAGGGTGCCAAAAACGTATACACAAGAAAGGAAAAAACTGCATTAAAATTGTAATACTCAATATATAGTGATAACAAAAGGTGAAGACAAGTCATGTTTGACTTCTGCAATGACAAGAGGTGCTCAGAGTGGTTACCATCAGTGTCCAGACACTTCTGATTACGGCGAACTACTGCTTGAGCAACGTTGACCAAAGTGTCCCCTTGTATCACTGCACGTGCCCTTTCAGTTTCTTCCCAAAGTACCGCCAGTGTAGCCAGTTTTCGGTGGTACACCACATTCTCTAAGGTCGCCATAGATAGAAGTCAAGGGGTGTTAAGTCAGGAGAACATGGGGGAAACTGAAACAACATTCTCAAATACCCATTCAAAATAGTCTTGCCCTTCTCCAACAACCACTATGCTTCAGCCATTTTCTTTTTACTGTCCCGGCTGCTGCGTGTGATACTAGTAATCATTTGATTAACACCACACTACACATTGCTACTGTATTTCAATTCAACTTCCAAAAGTAATACATAGATAACATCTCTTGAAGTGTGTATACCTTTTTTGGCACCCCTGGTATTGTGAAACGATTAACGCAGCAGGTTTAGTTAACATTCTTCATCACATACACATACAATAAAAAGAAGAGAAAAACATTATCTCCTTATGATGAGAAACTTATGATCTGTGATATTAGCAGCTTTTCTATATATATATCATACAATAATGCTAAGTATAATCGTCATGTTGTGTATTACATTCTTAGTACTTATAACTGGAAGTTGTACCTCTGACCACCTTCCTGCAATTCACCTGCCGCTACCGCCCCGCCCACCCCCACCCCCCCCCAGGTAATCATAAGTCTGAACTCTTTCTCTGTGAGTTTGGTTTTTTGTTTGTTTGCTTTTTTCCCCACATATAGGTGAGATCACACAGTATTTGTCTATCTCTTATTTCATTTGCTATTATATAATGCCTTCATGTTCCATCCATGTTGTTGCAAAGGTTAGCATTTTCTCCTTTTTATAACTGAATAATTTTCTATTCAGTCATACACACAAAAAAATACTTCTTTATCTGTACATTCACCAGTGGACACTTAAGTTGTTTCCTTGTCTTGGCTATTGTAAATAACGCTTTTATAAATGTGAGAGCACATATATCTTTTCAAGTTACAGGTTTTCTTTCCTTTGCATATATTCCCAGAAGTTGAAATGGTAGATCATATGGTCATTTTATATTTAAATTTTTTTAAAAACCTCTATGCTGTTTTCCATAGTTGCAGTACCAATTTACAGAACCAACAACAGTATGCAAATGTTTCCTTTCCTCCACATTCTCACCAGTGTTTGCTATAACTTATCTTTTTGATCATAGCCATTCTAAAATGTATGAAGTGATCTGTTTTTGGTTTTTAATTTGCATTTTTCTAATGACTAGTTAATGTTCAGCATCTTTTATGTGCCTGTTGAGAATTTGTATATTTTCTTTATAAAATTCAGGTCCTTTACCTATTTGTTAATTGGATTTTTTTTTTTTTTTTGCTACTGAGATGTATGAATTCTATATATTTTAAATATGAACCCCTTATCACATATTTGGTTTAAAATTATTTTTTCCATTCCATTTGTCTTTTCACTTTGCTTGTTTGCTTTGCTGTGCAGAATCATTTTAGTTTTATGTAGTTGTACTTATTTATTTTTGATCTGGTTATTTGTCCAAAAAATCATTGCCAAGATCCATAGTAAGGAGCTTTTTTCTTCTAGAAGTTTCATGTCTTACATTTCAGTCTTTAATGCATTTTGAATTAGTTTTTTTAATTGGTATAAGATAGGGGCCTGTTTTCATTCTTTTACATGCAAATACTATGCTGTTTTAATTATTACAGCTTTATTTAATTACTTGAAATCAATAAGTGTGATGCTTTTCACTTTGGCTGTTTGGTGCCTCTTGTGGTTCCATATAAATTTTAGAATTGTTTTTCTACTACTGGGAAATATGCCATTGGAATTTGATAGTGATTGCATTGAATCTACAGATGGCTTTTAATAGTATTGACATGTTAATAATATTAATTTTTCCAACCCATGAACATGAGATACCTTTGTAGTTATTTGTGTCATCTTTGATTTCTTTCATCAGAGTCTTATGTATATCTTTTGCCTCATTGGTTAGATTTATTCCTAAGTGTGCTGTTTTTTGATACTGTTGTAAGTGGGATCCATTTTTTATTTATTTTTCTAACGTTCCTTTTCAATTCTGATGGCTGTGCTATATTAGGACTTCCAGTATTAAGCTGAATAAAAATAGTGAGAGTAAGAATGAGGAAATGAAGCCCCTAACTCTTACTGTCTTGCTGTTCATATCTCATTTTTGCTCTGTTAGTTTTTGTTTATACATTCAGGTCTTGGAATTGTCTTATCTTCTTGAGAATTGATTATTTTATCATTATGTAATGCACTTTTTTTGTCTCACATGTCTTTTTCCATCCCTTCACTTTCAGTCTACAAGTCTCTTTTATGCAGCATATCTTTGGAGCTTGTTTTTCATTGAAACCATTTATCCATTTTATGCAATTTTGTTAATCTTGTTTGACTTTTCCTTGCTGTCTTTTGAGTATGGCCAAGTGAGTGCACTGGTTGTGCTTACAGATGGCGAAAGCCATGGGACCTGCTCTCTGCTCAAGTACCACTCTAAATAGAGCTATTGGATGAACTATGTAGTTTCCTGTGTGCTCTGGTTAGGTTCCCTGGTCAGGCAGGCTGAAGGGTATATTCAGCAATAAGTGGGACTACAAATTACTTTCTCTGCTTAGGAACAGCAGCACTAAGGTCAGTAAAGTTCTTTGTTGTCTTAACTGAAGTTGACTCATACCTCAATTTTCCTAGCTGAACAGTGCTACTGATTTTGCTTACCCATGTTTCTGTTTCTTTGTCTGAAAATAGCTCTTGGACTCTCTATGCTTGCCTAGTAATGGCTTTGCTGGAGGAATGATTAGCTGTGTCTACCCACCTCTCAGCTTAAGCATTGCTGGGCTACATAGATTACAGGTACTTTCCCCAACCCCTCTGGACAGATAGGGCTGGGAGACACCTTCTCTAGAAAGTGTGGCTATGATTCAGCTCGTCGCCTGAGCAAACCATACTCTAGTACAGTCAGCAGATGTCCTCTGGTTAGAGTACACCAATGACTTGTTCTGCATATGATGAGAAAACTACTAAACTACACTCTCCATTAACCAGCACTCTCAAGCAATGGGCAAAACATTTTTGCTGGTTAATGGAGAGTCTACTGTAATAGGGGTTACTATTTGTTCTGCCAAGATCTATGTGTCAGTTTTTGCAAGCGCCTCCCTGGTTCTGTTGCAGATGTCCCTGAAATGCCCAGGGGCTGAGACCAGGGTAGGGGCTCCCACCATGCTTCTATTTAGAGTGGTACTTGAGCAGAGAGCAGGTCCCATGGCTTTCGCCATCTGTAAAGCGAAACCAGTGCACTCACTTGGCCATACTCAAAAGACAGCAAGGAAAAGTCTAACAAGACAACCAGAAAATAATTAACAAAATTGCATAAAATGGAAAATGTGATCAAACTTGTTATAAAGTATTATAGGTAAGCCTTGTAGCAACCACAAAACAAAGACATGAGAAAGGGAATCTAAGCATACCAATAAAAGAAAAGAGCAAAAGATCCAGAAAACAGTAAAAATAACATACCAGTAAACAATTACTTTAAATGCAAATAGACTAAATTCACTGACAAGGCCGAGTAGCTGAATGAGTAAGAACCATCTTATAATGAAAGGTCATTATATAATGATGATGAAGCAGTCCAATAAGAGGATATAACAAATTTTTATGCACACAACACAGGAGCATCTATATAGTAACAACCATATCTAAAGGGGGAAATAGAATAGTAATAATACTAGTAGGGTATTTTAATGCCGTACTTACATCATAAATATTCAGTAAAATTGTAGGATACAAAATCAGTGTACACAGCCTTATGTGTTTTTTACACTCATAATAAAGAATCAGAAATAAAAATATGTAAAGCAATACCATTTAAATTACATCATAAAGAATAAAATATCTATGAATAAATTAAAGCAAGGAAGTGAAACACCTGTACAGTGAAGCTTCAAGACATTGATAAGACTTTTCCCAATACTATTTAGACTGTCCTTATCCTTTCCCCATTGTGTATTTTTTGCGGTTTTGTTACAAATGACCACATATGACATTTATTTCTGGGATTGCCATTCTGTTTTATTGTTTTATGTGTCTGTATGTATAACAATACCATGTTTTAGTTACTACAGTTTTACAATATACTTTGAAATCAGGGAGTGGTATGTCTTCAGATTTTTTCTTTTTTTCTCAAGATTTCTTTGGTATTTTGGGTTCTTTTGTAGTTCCATACAAATTTTACAATTCTCCGTTCTATTTATTTGAAAAAATGCCATGGAAATTTTAATAGGGATTGCACAAAATAGATTTCTCTGATTGGTATGCACATTTTACCTTCTTAATCCCTTCTAATCATAAGCATAGAATATCTTTTCACACGTTAGCTTGATAGACTTATTAGCCATGGGGAAATTCTCCTGACATTAGTCCACTTTTAAATATCTTTTTGTTTCCTTCATTTTTTTTTCACTATATTATTTGGCATTTTAAGCCTTTCTTGTTTAATTCTCAAAGTAGTGTTTGAAAACAATCATCTTGTTCCTTATTTTATCCTTTGACAGATTGTAGATATTGAACACTTCATTTTGCAACATAAATCAATTGTCAAGGTTATTTGATCATTTCATTCTAAATCTTTACTCAAATCTTTACTCAACTTTCTATAGTTACTTCATGAATTTTTTATTATACAGTTGTCAGATTTAAATAGAGAATTGAAAATGTCCTGTCATAAAAGTACTGCACATGGCACGTTTTTGGCATGACTATATGGTATCTAACATTTTACAAACGACTCCCTATATATTAATATGAAGATTCCAAGGAGGCAAATTAAAGAAAAAAATTATACCTCTGAATTCTTTTTTTGGTATATGACTTGTTTTCTTATCTTGCTTAAGTAACTCTTGCTTTTATTTTTCCCTTAACACCTTGGTTTGCAATAACACACACAAATTAAAGACAGTGAGGGTATTTATTCCACATGCTGGACTATAAGAAATAAGGGCTGTCTGGAAAGTACCCAGCTATGTTACTTTATATTGACAATGGTTGGATTTTTTCTGGACAGCCATTGTATATATGTGGGAGAGAGTTGTTCAGAGAAAATCTAGCCATAAATGCTTCTATTTTTCATATTACATGGCTGGATACTTTCCGAAGACTGCATATATATATATATATATATATATATATATATATATATACACACACACACACACACACACAATAAGAAATGTAATTAGTATTTCTGAACTTCATGAAAAATACTACATGTTAAAATTATACTTAAAAAGAAGAAAGGCAGAAAATAATTGAAACTATAGAATGGAAAATATTACCACAACCTAAAATTGATTCTTCCTAAAAACAGTAATTAAAAATGAAAGATGACTACATATTCTACAAGTATTGAAAGATCATATAAAGATAGTATAATCATAGTTATGACAATGTTTTTAAAATATAGATAACATGAAAAAATTCCAAGAAAAAGACAAACTGCCTGTACTCTTTATCAATATCCTGAAATATCACAGTCCATATCGGATCAGTGGATGTTTAAGCCAAGGAGAGAGAGGTAGGAAGCACAACTTGTCTATTTCCACTGTGTTATCCAGTACCAGATCAGCTAAGCTGACATTTTATGCTCTGTCCTAGAACACTGTGTGTATCTACTCTTTCTAAGATTACTAATATTGTCACCTTCCAACCCTTCCTTATCAAATAACCTTTTGACATCACAAAACCTCTCATAGCAAATAGAAACTCTGGATGAGAGAGCATGTAATCACTGGCAGTTGAACTTTAAAATTGTGTAAGTATTACACTTAAAAATAAGTATTTTCTTTGCTCCCATTTTTAAATGTTACTCTTAATTGAGAATGATGTTTAAGTAAAAACCACAGCAGATGAGAAATATCAGTGGAGTGAAGGCCCTCTAAACTTTTTTAAAGAAAAAAATTCTTTTCTGTAAGTAAAGTTTCTCCTGATCCCATATCTTTGACTAGCTTTAGAAAACCATCTAGCAAGAAAACTTTGTAGAGACAAATTCTAGAAACTCATGGACTTGCCCCTGAGTCTTCTATCCTGCCACAACACTAGAAAAATATGTTTTAGTCAAACTATGAATCAACTTCAACAGGATAAATGGGCCGGTGTTACAATTGCAGACCTAGTAACCGATACGTGGGACCAGCAACTAATGCCGAGAGAGGATAAACCACTTGCTATGGATGGCATCCTGTGGGAGAGCCAATATTTCACCTCCACAAAACTGGTTTGCTAGAAGAGAATGACTGGTGTGGAAGCCTTTCATGTTAGTAATATATTTCCGTGCTGTCTCAGCCAACAGGGAGTGTCATAGGCTGTGACAGAAGAGAGGAGCTTCACAGCTACCTTAACTAATATCCAAATATTTAAACAAATTCACAGTGGAAGTTATTCCAGTCAACTAAATTTAAAAAAATAAAGCATTACGTAGAGAATTCTCAGGAGGAAGCAAAAAGGTTCTGTGGAAAACAAAACAAATAAAGAAGACAAGATGCAAATAATGTATATCCTAACAGCCAGAAAGAAGGTGATACTAACAAGAAGTAATGTGTTGCTTGTCTCCAAGCTTAATTTCTTTTCTGCCCGGAGGAAATTGGGGAACTACCCAATGTCCCTCAACAGGAGCCCAGAAGGGTGCCTTACCATCCACCACTTGTGGGACTGTGGACTTTAGGAACCTCCTCCCCACCAATAATCAGACCTGATCTACCCAGTGACCCTACCTGAAGAAGGCTGGGGATGCGAAAGCCAGACACAAGGAGATGTGAAATAAGACAACACCAATAAACACCAAGGTCAGAAAAACCCAGTACTAGGAAAAACATACTACCATTTTAAGGAATACAAGTTTTCCTGGATTGAAAAATACAAAAATATTACTATTATTTTTCAGTATTCATCTCTTGGATATGAATTAACTGGGTGTCCCTTTCTTTAATTTTTTATAACTTTTTTTTTTCCTGAGTTCATCTGAATATTACACTCTGCATTTGTTCTTTATTGTAATAGATTGCCCTAAGGAAGAAAAGGTAACAGGTTTCCACATCTGTGACCACACAGTGAAGTGAGTTAATACTATTAGGTGCAGTTTGTTTTGTGCAACAAAGATCCAGGAAGGGACGAAATTCACAGGTACAATATCTGGCCACCCTTGTTATGGGCACCTTCCTCAGGATAATAATACATGGATGAAAGCACGGTGCCTGGGCCTCATGTGATCTAAAAATGTGTTTAGGATCGTTTGTACTCACTGCAGATCTGTGCCTCATTCACCGACATGGGCACAGTCAGTGCACAGAAAGTGGCTGCGAGGGCTGCAGCCCCAGCCTGGGTGACAGAAAAGCCCATTCTTTGGGTAACTGTTATGTATTATCTTGCACTACTAACGACTGTAGCTGCTTGTTTCATTGATTGATTTTCCTCCTCCCACTTATCTCCAAAAAGGACTGAGCACTCTTAAAGGCATTAGGATTTGTAAAGGCCTGATGATGGTGGTACTAATGATGATTACAGCAAGAACTAACTTTCTAGCAACAGTATTGAACACTGTATATGAATTGTTTCATGCAGCCTTCAGAATGATAATAATGATATGTATACATTATCCCCTTTGGTAAATGTATAAACTATGACTCAGAAATGTTAAGAAGTATGCCACAAATAACAGAACTAATAATAAGTGGAGGTTTAAAAGTATCCTTAATCAAAATGTGAATTTTAGTCATTTAGTCTAACAGGATATAAAAGGATGCTTTTCTCTTATCCTTTAAACAACCATGCAGGTAGCTCTTTTCTGTCTAAATACCATTGTAGTATACAAAAGTAAGTCAGAAAAAAAAAACAGGTTTTCTCCATAGGTACCAGAAAATAATATGCTAGGATTTCTTGTAAATAATCCACTATATCTGAACCAAAACCTTGTAGTACTCTCATATTTGCTCATATCAAGCTGTGCCTTGACAGCACAGATGTGGCCTCAGGCTTTCAAGAGCTGCCCAGTGTTGAAAAATCCTTGGTCTATACCAAAGTGTATCTGTTAGGGTTTTTTTGAGTGCACATAAACAGACCTTCACTTGGCCATCTGTTTGGTTTATCTTTTATCATTTCCAGTAAATGAACAGTTTGGAATGCTGACCAATGTCAGCTTAGAATCGTGTAGTTACCCTGGTCCACGTTAAGCTCTACCCTCAGTACAAAATCAGTAATGGAGGAAAATCAGAATTTGGCTTATAGAAAACAACATAGCTGGGGGCTTTGATCAGCGTGCTCAAGTAATGAATTATCACCACAGAAAAATCCCAATATTTCAAAAAGCATGCTTCTTAGAATTTGCTCAAATGTAATGAGGCTCACATTTATTATATTGGATAATTTCACAGTTAGAGCTTATCATTGCATTTTAGGAATATTTCTGGCAGTATTCTGGGATTTCTACCAAAGGAGTTTAGTTATACAAGGATTAAACCAAATCACAAAGCAAAACATTCTGCTTGTTCTTATAATTTGTTTTCTTCCCAGTTTCTAGCTATAATACCTAGAGGATATTTTCAGGTTGTTCAGTTTGAAGATCAAAACATGGAAGAAATGAGCTCAGAGTTTATTTAAATATAAGCTTCCCTTAATATTACTGATTTCTGCCTTCAGAGAAATTAGTCCTTAGATGGATCCATACTCTGGGAGACAAGGAAAGTTTTGTGTTCTTTTTGTGTCAAGATAAGAAAGTTTACATTATATTCTTTCTATAAACCATCCTAAGGAATTGAATAGAAATGACTGTTTCAGACACAATGAAGTGCCCAATTAGATGAACCCTATGTCTATAAAATCATAATGAGTCTCATAGAGTCGTGTTTTACAGAGTAGTTGACCAAACAAAAGCCTTGGGAAATAGATGAAGAAAATGGTTCAAAAGGAATCAGATATTAATAAAAGCCTAAGTAATTAGCATTATGAAACTGAGTCTACCATATATTACAAAAATGAAAACTTCTACAGAGGGGTCTCTTTCACTTAGTAACATATGACTGGGCTCAAATGTCAAAAAAGCAAAGAATAACAGGTAAAAGAGAAATGAAGCAAAATAGCAACAGCATTTAGAACAGAGGAACACAGGCAGTAGAATTTTTTGTATATATAAAGAGAGGTTTAAAAATCTCTACTAATATTACATGTCTCACAGAATTACTCTTAGCAGAATGAAACAGCAACTCAGGAAGACGAGGCTTGATACATTACAGTCATTTTAGATGCTTTTTTTAACTAACCATGAAGTACATTCTAAGCTATTCCTGTAGTTCTTCTCAGATCATTTGTTTCAAAAATTTAGAAATTCATACTAGTGTTATTTATGCAAAACACCAGTATCAAATATCTCATTATTGTTATGTTATCCAGGTAGGAAATACTCTTGCATCTTTAGTAGGCCATGAATTAAAAACAGTCTCGGGAATTCTTTATAGTTTGGCTCCACTTACAGTCTACATGTGTCAGACATACATCATTTCCACATGATCGTCAAAAGAAAACCTAATAGCGCTTTCAGTAGTAAGTGGAAAGAGGGTTGGAAGCAGAGCCTAAGAATAAATTCTAAATTCTTTAATAAATCATTATATATGTCTCTAAGAAATTAAACAAATGTGTTGCTATTCAGTTAGATATTACAATCCTCCTTTTAAAATATGCTTAAGGAAGCTTCTCAAAATAAAAAATAGCAATGTTGAAACTAGGAGCTGTTCTATACATATAAAATATATACACACGTACACTCATATATATATTTTTGTCACCTGCTAGATTCATCTTATTTACCTGGCCTTGAAATACATACAGAAAATACAAAATAACAGCACTGGGACCAATATTAAATATAGTAGACTTAAGTAAAAGTTAAAGACTGAACCTTTGAAATACAAAAGTTTCATCTAATAAGCAGGAAATATTAAAAAGTTTCTACATTCCCAGGGATTTTGAAGTTATCATAGGTTACAAAAAAAAAAATCTGTCCCCACCTTTTTCATGAGATCTGTCTTTTGAGGGAGTATAGATGACTTTCTCCCTTTCCATCCCTCTAACATTACTTCTTCTGCTGTGTGCATATGGAAACAATAGAGATGGCCAGGGGAGCCAGAAGAGTTAAGAGTGGGCTTTTATCTTAAGATGTGAAAACAGTGTAAATCAGAATGGAATAAAAAAGAACACCGAGAAAAGTATGACAGGTTCTTTACAGTTATACCAAAAAAAAAAAACTTATCTTCTTCTAGTCACTGTATTAGACAATAGAGAGAACATTGTTCAGACCAGTAGACCCACTAGAAATATCTGTTACATACAGGTATTTAGTTGGAGGCTATGGAAATGAAATTGTTTTGAGTGTGAGATCTGAAAATGTAATCATATAACTATTTTTTCCATCCATGCCTCCTCTACCCACCAAAAGAATTCTGGAGCATTGTTTGTTTTAATTTCAAAACAGAAAAAGATCAGAACTTCCCTACTCATTTAATATACCTTAAATCATGCAAATTTCAATGTGAAAAATCTAGCACTAATATAAAAATCACACACACACACAAATATATATACACACACACACACACACACATATATATATACAATATGTACACCCACATACACATACATGTTTTTCCCTCAGTCCTTTTTAATGATGGCACTCAGAAAGTGGTATGTATCTGCACACCTACAAGGGCTGGCTGGAAAGTATTCAGCCATGTAATATTAAAAATCACACACAGTAAATATATAGAAAACTTGAACAATACCAAGCAACATAATGACAGTATGTTATTAGAATTGCGATAGACACGTTTGAATGGAACAAAATAGAGAGCCCAGAGAAGAAGTAAAAGTAATTTTCATTCATATTTTACGTCATATTCAAAAGTTAATTCAAAATGAATCATAGATCTAAATGTAAAACTATGAAACTTCTAGAGGACAATATTGGGATATACAAAGAATTCTTGAGTATGACACCAATATTATTGATTTTGAAAGAAACAGTGTGTCAGGTTTTTAAGCTGTTTAGCATACCATATTATCTGACCATAGACTTCCACAAAAATGTTTATGGAGCCTTTAATTTTACTTGCCAAAACTAGAAACCATCTGTCCTTCAACAAGTGAATACATAAACAATGGTAGAATATTTATACAATGAATAAAATTGTAAAAATCCAAACTAACACATAGTGACAGAATGCAGAGAGCGGACAAGTGATCGGATGGGGACAAAAGGAGGGAGTTAGAGAGGAAAAGGTGGGGAAGGGTACGAAGGAGAACATAACCTTTGGAGGGGCTGGGTATGGTAATTACCTGATAATAGAGACTGCTTCATACATGTATATACTCATGTCAAAACTTTTCAAATAACTATTAAACTTATATTTAATATCAAAATGTCTTCTTTGATACCAAATCCAATAGTTGTATCTCTGTCTTCATTGTAACGGACAAATCAGCAGCCTTTGTTAGACCAGACTATTTCTTCTTCCTTGAAAGGCTTACTTCCAATTAAACTTTCCTACCTTTTCTTTTTCTTCTCTGATCTCTGTTTACCCGTCTCTTTTGCACATTACACCATTTCTGCTCAAACTACCTCTGCTCAATGTTGGGGCACTCTTTGCAGCTAATCTTATTTAGCCCAAGGATTTAAACTTCCCTGCCAGTGCTAACTACAGTTTAATGCACTTTCAGGCTCAATGCCTTTGAAATACTACAGATGCACACATTTTGAATTGATATATATAGGAGGCCCCTTAAAGATATCATATACAAAACAGAACTACTGATTTTAACCGGTGAATGTGACAGACAAAAATAGTTTTTAGAATGTGTTCTCTTATCATCAGATGAGTTTATCTTAACTTCTGATTCATTTCTGTTTAATGCAAAGCTACAGGGCTCAAAATAAAAGGCCTCTCTAAAAAATAAGCAAACAAAGAAAACAAAAGTTCTATTCATTCTGGTCGACGGAAGATTGAGGTCAGGGCAAACAGGTTGCAGTGTCCAAGGACTTACAGACTGGAAGTGCATGGATGGCTGTGAGCTTTAGCAACAACTTCTAGTAAAATGTTCCCAAAGCTCAAGTGAGACCAGCTGCCACTTAACGGAAACCAGTTAACAGAAACCACTTAAGTCAGAGGCAACAAACAAAAGGTCAGTGTGTGTATTTAAGATCCTTCTCCCATTACTTTAAAAATGTGTCTATCTTTTTGTATCAGATGGTTTTGTATAAAGAAGTGGATAGAGGAGGAGGACGGAGAACATAGAAAAGACAAGTTTTTTCCTCCAAGAGAATGAGTCAACTAGAGGACCATATGAAAAGAATGAGGCTGAGGTACTGTTAATTAGTCAATGGAAAACTGCATGTTATTTTCTCAAATATCCAAAGCATTGAGAGCTTATGAGGAACATTACGTAAGTAATTAAAAAAAAATTAAAACCTACAATATTTTTGTTCATTTGAGACACTGTTTTAGTAAATTTAATTATGTACATAACTCGCAAAGGTCTAATCACAAATAACGCTTCAAAAACTTGAAGGGAGCTCTGATGTCTGGCAGATTTCTCTGTAATTTTAAACACAGCTGCTACCCACACAGGTTCTGTACCACTGGGGCAATGCCATATCTTTGTCAGCATAAAGGCTTATTATAAGAGCAGAAGGTGGAATAATTAGACTTTCAACTTAGAAATAATTTTATACCATTAGAGAAAATTATTTAGTTATCAAATTTGATCTAGTCATCATTATTTTATTTCTTTGGTAAGTTGTTTATTCAGTAAGATCATGTTGAACCTTTGTAATGTACATGGAATTATGGGGGAAATAACCTCTCATTTCTTCTAACAAAGGGACTGGATCTTTCAGAGAATTACAAAAATCCTGTGGGGCAGGAACTTCCAACACAAGAGAAAGGAAAGCCAAGACCAATTTCATTGATCCTCTCACTTCAAGAATGACTAAACATCATGTGGTGGTACTGCAATAATCCTATAAACACACACTCATTAGCTATCACATCCTCAATACAGTTCCCCAAGTCTTGAAAGCAACACTGACTAGATTAAGAAGCTCTTATATTTTTGAACACTCCATCTCCCATTATGGAAACGCCAAAGAAAATGTTCATGTAGTATCTGAGAACTCCTGAAAAAGCATGTAATTTACTTTCCTTTATGCCTTTACAGAAAACAGCAGATCTAGTAGTTCTATATTACCCTTTCCTAATAAGAAAAAGAATATTTATTAAGTTAAAAATTACATGCCCGGTATTTTTTGTTGTTTTAGAATCATGATTTTCTGCTGAGGGTAACACCACAGCCAGCATATTACCTCAGGGACCAAGGGCGGTACACCTGAAGAATCTTATCTCTGCCAGACAGTAAAAAATACGGTGAGAAGTGCAAAGGGAATAAATCTAGTCACTCATCTTTTGCATATTGAAATTTTCATTTATTTACGATAAACACTCAAAGAATTATCTATCCTAGAGAAAAAGATACATCCCTAACTCATACAGTTTCACTTATTTATACTACAAAATTAAAAAAAAAAAATCAATGCAAATACATAGTGTGTATTCTCCAAATAAATAGAACCAATAGGATGTATGTTTCATACACACACACAGATTATAAACACAATTCATGGAAGTTGGGAATTCCCAAGATTTAAATTCTGCAGGGTAAGCATGGAAGCTGCAGACCTAGGAAACCAGCAATTTAAAAGGACAACCACTTTGAGACCTAGGAAGAACAACTTTGAGTCTGAATGCAGTAAAAAAAAATAAAGTCCCATTGAAAAGCACTCAGGAACGAAGAATTCTTTCTCATTTGGAGGAAGGCCTGCCTTTTCATTGTATTCAGGACTTCAACCAATTGCATGAGGCTCACCCATGTTTGGGAAAACAACTACTTTCTTTCCTGTACTGATTTAAATATTAATCCGATCCAAAAACAACCAGAATAAGGTTAGACCAAATATCTGGGCACCCGATGGCCCAGTCAAGTTGTCATATAAAATTAACCATAAAGTGAATTGAGTGAAGTCAATAAATGCTTACTGAATAGATGAAAAAAATAAAGCAGTGAAAACAGTTAAGTATATGTCTTTTAAGAATTATATATAAATAGGATGTTACAGGCAAATCCCTAAGTAAATCTCTATTCTAAATTACTAATGTAATTTATTTGAGCAAAATTGAAGATATTGCCTGGAAGCCAGATCTCAAATACTCCAAAGAATGACATTTTTACAGTTTCTTTTCTACAGTTGGGATTAAGGAGGAAATGTTAGAAGGATTACATGAATGTGGAAAGAAAGAAGGAAAAAGGGGGGTACTGGTTACAGGGCATTTAACAGGCTTATGTGCACTTTTCAGGGTGGTTACACTTCAGAGGAGTCTGATAAAGAGGCATTTCAAAGGTGTGTTAACCTAGATACATAGAAAAAAGGACTTGCTTAAAGCAAAGATAAACCTTTTACTAAAGAAGTTAATGTGAAGGGGGACCGACTACCTACCATGGCCTGCCCAGTTAGGAATTTATAATCAGGTTACCCTATAGGCTCCTTTTAGTTACTGAATTTGTTAGATTTATTACTGAACCCCTTTTTTGTCCGTACCAGGACGAAATTTAACAATATATATTAACAATATATATTAAGATAGTGTAGGGGTTCCAGTACAAGATAGCAATGTACAAAGATCCTGAACTCACCTCTTGTCTGAACTCACAGACATACTAAATCTACAGTTATCAATGGAACAGTTCCCTCTAAGAAAACTAAAAAGTGAACTGAGTGATGACTACACATCAGGCAAATAAAAAGAAAACCACATTGAATCAGGTAGGAGAGGCTGCAACACAATCTTGCCCTAAACCCCACCCCTAGCACAGTGATCCACAATAAGGAGGGAACTAAACTCAGATTCTCCATGAGAAACAAAGGGTTTGAAACCTACCCCAGGCAACTTGACTTTTAAGACCTGCACGTGAGATGTGCCCCTAAAAGATCTTGCTTTGAAAACCAATGGGGCTCACATTCATGAGACCCACAAGACTGTAGTGATCTGAGAAATATCTCTTAAAGGACTTATGCACTGATGATTTCACTCATATGCAGAATATAAAACTGAAAGCAAAGAAAAAAAGACATGAACAAACAAATAACCGGGAGGGGAGAAAGGGAAGGGGGTGGAGAGGAGGGGGGAAGCTAAATATAAGGTGATGGAAAGAGAAGTCACATTAGGTGGTGAACTTATTATACAACAAGCTGACAATGCACTGTAGAATTGTATGCCTGAAACCTATGTAATCCTTGCTAACAGATGTCACCCAATAAGTCTAACAATAAAAATGAATTTTAAAAAAAAAAGGACTTATGCACTGAAACCCTACCACTCCAAAGGACTGCAACCAATAGAGAAAGAGTTCTTAAATGGCTATCATCCCAAGGACCCACCTCCGAGGCAGCCTCTTAGACTTAAAGTGAAAGAGACTCATTTGCTTATATTATAGCATGAGCCTAGCTGATAGGCACCATCTCCTTTTCTCTTTCTGATGGGCACCATATTTATGCCCTGTACCCTGCTGTGTCTCAGAGCAGCACTGCCTCCTGGAAGGGAGTTTTTACACTGTGTGCTGCCCTGATATTTATTACTATGCCAGGGGACACGGTTAATCCCTGGGTTGTGGAAGCCAGGGTAACTTGAGTTTCTGAGTCCCAAGGAACTAATAATTGGAGAGTTCTTCGCAGGCTACCACCACTGGCATTGCACAGACGGGTGAATTGAAACACAACCCCAGTCATTCAGTGAGAGACCAATTGGTTTGTCCGGGGGTTTTGGCCTTAGGGGCAGGCTTCTAGTTTGATGCAAATCTAGTGTCCTAAAGTAAGTGATCTTGGGGAACAGAAACTAATCCACTCGATCTTTATTCTCTCCCTCTGCCTCCTTTCAGCTCCCTGATATCTCCCAGAAAGATCTTAGACTGTTGTCTGGCACACTTATGTTTATGGCTGCCACCAGAGGGCACCTACACATGACCTCGCTCTGGTGCACCGGAGGCTTAATGCCTGTGGAATCCACAGGATGATAACCCACAGAGATAGAGTTCTTGAACAGCTACCACCCCCAGGGCACAGCAAGAGGCAACAGACCCAAGAGCTCAGTTTCTCTGTGAAAGAGGCCAATAGCTTATTATCATTAATGCAGCCTGAGGGGCAGCCTTCTAAATAAACACTCATCGAAGGGCTGATTATGACTTCACAGAGACCTCAGAAGGTGGAACTATCTTTGTGCCCTCCCTCTGTCACACTCCACAGCGTGAGGACCTCCTGGAGGAAAGCTTCTATATGAATCTGGTGCCCTAAATTTTACATTTGGTGGCCAGGAGGCCTTGTGTTCCTGAGTCCCGAGGGACTATAGCAATCAAAGAAACAGTTTTTGGCTGGTTATCACCTCCAGCTCACTACAAAGACAGCAGCGTGAAACACACCCACAGTATGTGAAATAGGTTTACAGCCTTACCGTGATATTCCACACTTTTGACAGAAATATTTTGTCTAGGTACTCTGTCGGGTACTTGTCATACCTCCTGGAACCAAATAATGACAAATACTGAGATACCACTGCATTATTTTTTATAGGAAAAGTTTGTTTGGTACTTGCCATTTTTGGTTCTTCTCACGTCCATCAGAACCAATTAAGGACAAGTTCCAAGGTACCATTGTATTTGCTTTCCTGAAGCTTCAGCCTGAAGGGTAGGCTTCAGGTTTTGCAAATCTTTAGGGGTGAATGGAGCTGCTCCCAAAGACCAAAGGCCAGTGGAAGCAATGTGAGCTCCCCCTGTGTCTTGCTACATCGGGCTGGCATACCCCAGAAAAGACCACACATACTCATCTGGAGCCATGATGTCTATAACTGCCACCCAGGGGACAACTCCAGATCACCCGGCTCTGGTGTCCAGTGGGACTAACTCTTGTGGACCCACAAGACTTTATATATTTTCTTTCATACTTTAAAAGCTACTGCTTAAGGGCCTGGTTTCCATTCAACTTGAATCTAGATGCTAACTGATAGGAGTATTCTCCAAATTAGGACAGTGTTCTCGGTACACCTGCAACTACTAGGGGCTATTCAGAATAATATTGACTACTTGGACCATCTCATTTTGATTTTGGGAAAGTAACATTCCTGAAGATGCCAGATCTTGCTCTGTACTTCTATCCATTTGGCTGATTCTGATTTTAGAAACTTTTTCTATTATAAAACTATAATCATAAGTATTGTGCTTACTTGAGTTCTATGAGTCATTCTAGTGAATTATCAAGCTTGAGAGTAGTTGTGGGAACACCTAAATGTGTACCCAGCTAATCAGAAGTAAGAGTGGCCCCAGGAATCCTCAAACTTGTAGCTAATGTCTGAATGTAGGCCATTCTTGTAGAGCATCAGTTTGAAGTGCTGTGTGAAGAAATGAACAGCATTCACACCATAGTATTTTTGTAGGAGGTGAGGTGACTATCTTCTTGCAAAGTACTTGCATGGATGTTTGAACTTAGACATGAAGTCCAGGTATGTTTTGAATACCTGCTATCTTGCTCTGAAGTTTCGAGGCAAGGATTGGCAGTGATTAGCTTCAAAGTTTTGCATATTTTTCAGATATTTTTCTATAAATAAACAAACTCAACTTGGGATTCAAAAACAGCTCAATCACTATATTCAAAGTAATTGAGAAAATTGAGTGAATGATTTAAAAACCGGACTTTTGGAAAGAGTGTATTGAAAGAGGTCAGCCTGAAGTTTTTGAAATTCTGAACAACTTCTTATCTGAGAATGACCTGCACCTATCCCAGAATGTCAAAGAGAATATTATAAGTCAGTTGGAATATCTTAGTATCCTTTTATAATATAAGCACTTCACTCAACACGGAAAAGAAAGTAACTGGACTGCAGATCCCTTCAATGAAGAATCCTTCAAAGAAGCTAAACTATACATCAATGAAAAAACAGCACTTAATCAAACTTTCAACTAATTCTTCTTTAAATTCTGATTTTAAAAGAAAGCATCTTATTACCTTCTGGGTAGATGTCAGTGAGGAATACGAACAGCTCAGGGAGAAGGCACTCAAATACCTCTTGCCACTTACTAATACTGAACTAGTAGAGAGAGCTCTTTCTTCTTACACCTTCATAAAAAATAAGTACTACAACAAGCTTAATGAAAGTCCGAATTTAAGACTGTATCCTACGTCTTTTGAGCCTGATTTCAAGAAACTAAATGCATTAAAGCGAGCTCAATGATCTCATTAACAGTGTTTTAATCAGCTAGTGATCTGCCTAACAATTATTAGAGACTTCTCAGATAACACAAGTAAATATTATTAATAATGAATTAAAAGTTAAATACTTGATCATCATTATCAATATTTAACTGTGTTACGGATATTCTATAATTAAATCTGTGGTTTATACTTTTAGCATAGTAATTTTTCCTTTCCTAACTTATTACCTCTTTTCCACTATTTTACATTAAGATAGGCACTGAACAAAAGTGTCAGTATTAAAAAACAGGTGTTTTAAAAACAAGGGTTACAATTTATAGAAATGGGTCTAAAAGGGGTACACAAATGGAAAAAGGTTAGGAATCACTGCTGTAGATGAATAAACCCTTAACCTTGACTCACTGTATGGCTCATGTATCAAGTGTCATTTTGGGGATGCTCCTCTGGTTTTGGACACAACTACTGAGAAATACCTTCCCTAGACATTCAAGGGTAAATATTCCACTTAATGATCAAAGAAACAAAATGTATGTCTCCAACACTAATGAATCACCTGTACACTATGCTGAGCATTTACTCCATAATGTATACTTAATGTAGTTTTTGTCACTAATGATAAAATAATAATTGCTTTTTGAATATGACAAATTAAGTACACATACTTGTCAAAAGATACAATCTTTTTGCCGATAGGAAAAATTGAAATGTCTCTTATAAAGGGAAATTCATAGGACTCACCAAAAGCCTCATACAACACATCTGACACACACACTAATAAAAGAAATAATAAACAAGTCACTTCAGTAATGTATATGCAGCTACACATGAAAATCTATAAGCCAGTATTTTAATTCCTTCTATTGCAAGATACATACATTTGCCCAAAGTTGAAAATTGCTAACATCTGTCACTTTTTGAGGTACAGATACTAGTGGTTTGCACTGTGCAGAATCATACTCTATCCATCATCAGCACTTAATATATCAGTATTATTTTTGTCTGCTTGCTTATGCTGCTTTCATCCTTTAACCTATCACCATGTGTCTCATCTGGCACAGCTTGGAATTTAGTTTCAGCAACTGTCAGATGATATACAATGGTCTTCTTTGCAAGGAAGGCTCATATTTTTGTGAATATTTTGGATACCACTTAATTATATGTATCCATAGAATTGCAAAAAAAAAAAACAAAACAAAACAGTGACATGTGTTAATACTCAGATTAATTCATGCTGTTTTTTTCAAAATAACAAAGAAAAATTTAGAAAAACTAAGAAGTGTATTTTCTACTTGCAAATGACACACAAGCATTTTTCTAAATCTATATTTTTGTTTAATTCCAGGAAGAAAAAATAATCACATCCTCTTTAAAAGTTCTCACTTTTTCTTCTCTACAACATTTACTTTTAAATACACGGAGTTTTGCTCCACAGTGCATAGTAATCTTAAATTACCGATGATTTCCAAAACCCATTTTCATTGTGTTTTTCTTTCCCTCCTTTGAAAAAGCTATTGGGAATTGAAGCGCTATTAGAACCAACTTCTGGAATGGTAGAATGAGAAACTTTGTGAACTATTGTCTAGCAAAAATAATGTCATAAGGCAACCGAATATTTAAGGAATGGGGAAATAGACTACACAGGAGTATGAATCTTTTCAACAAATAATACTGGGAAACTGGACATCTACTTGCAAAAGACTGAGTTTGGACACTTTCTTTATACAATACACAAAAATTAACTCAAAGTGAATTAATTAGGCTTAAATATAGGAACTAAAACTGTAAAACTTCTTAAAGAAAATAATAGAGGGAAATATTCATGACAGTAGATTAGATGATACTTCCTCAATATAATACCAAAGCAATGCATCAAAAGAAAAAAATAGGTAAATAGGACTTCATCAAAATTAAGAGCCTTTCTACCTCAAAGGACACCATCAAGAAGGTCAAATGACAAGCAATTTAAATAAAAAAAAATAGATAAAGGATTTTAATAGACATTTCCCCAAAGAAGACACAGACGGCCAATGAGAAAAGGAAAATACACTCAATATGATTAGTGACAATGAGATATCATCTAATATTTCCTAGAATAGCTAAAATTAAAAACACAGTAACAAGTGTTGGTGAGGGAATGGAGAAACTGCAACTCTCATATATTGCTGGTGGGAATGGAAAATGGCACATCTACTTCGAAAAATACTATGACAGCTTCTCAAGTCTTATTCACTAGAGTTACCACGTCACCCAGCAATTTTACTCCTAGACATATACTCAGAAGAGCTGAAAACATGTCCATAAAATATCTTGTACATAATTATAGGATTTTTTTGTAATAACTCAAAAGTACAAACAGACAAAACATCCATCAACTGATGAATGTATAAACAGAATACAGTATATTCATATAATAGAATATTTATTTAAAAATAAAAAGAATGACATACCCCAAAAAAGCTACATAGGTGAACTTTGAAAACATTTATGCTATGTAAAAAGATGTCACTTGCAAAAGATCACGGATTCCCTTTATGTAAAATTCCAGAATAGGTAAATCTATAGATTTACCTGGAGCCAAGGCAGGTGGACAGGTGACAGCAGAGAAGAACTGGGGAACAACTGCTAATGGGTATGAGATTTTTAGGGGACAGGGTGATGGAAATGTGCTAAAATTAGATTGTAATGCTGGTTGCAGATCCTATGAATATATTAAACAAAACTGAATTGTACAGTTTAAATGAGGGGATTGAATGGTGTATGAAGTATGTCTTATTTTTTCAAAAATAAAGCAAAAAGAAGGCCAGAAGGTAGTATTTTAGTGCATTTCCTGACATCAGAATTTCATCTAAGGCTTTTAAAAAATATAACTTCTGCTTTCTTAAAAAATACTGTAAATATCTTGGAAATTGTTTTGGCAGCATGTCATATGGACTCTAAGTCAATATAAACACAACTTTTTAAATAAATCTGTCTATTACAGTCTATTCTACTAGTAAGTACTAGAATACTCGTTCTAAAACACTGATTGCATCAGGTGTTTTTTTCACTGTTTAGGATACTACTATTGGCCTTTATTGCCCAGCTTCTCACATCTGAACTCTCTCCTCAAGGATTTCAGTCATGTAGTTTTCCTTAATGTCAGTTTTCTTCACCAAAATAGACTTCGGCTTCCTCCCCATAATCTTACTAACTATAAGATCAGGACTTTTAACATAATGCTGTTACAAATACCAGAACAACTCTACAAGTCTTAACCAATAAGAGAATTCATGATCTTATATAATCAGAAATCTGAAACAACGATGGGGTTGATTTTAATACAGTCTCTCAATATTTTCATTAAACACAGTAGTACCTTTCAATTTTTTACCCTGTCCTTCTTAGCATATTCTTCTTAGTTTAGCTTCCCTCCTGACCTTAGAAAATTGCTCAGATTTTATGTGCCACATACTGATGTGTCAAAGACAAGTCGCAAAAGAGAGACAATTTAAAAGTCTCCTTATAAAGCTTTATGAAACTCATTAACCTTTCTTAGAGCCTTCTGGTAGGCTTCCTGCCTTCACAATAATTATCTAATACTACATCACTTGTCCACTCCAAAACTAACAAAATTTGCTCCCTGGGGCCAGAGAGGGGTTGCCCCTCTGTAGAGAATGGAGTTAGCTTCAAGAAGGTGAAGAATTTGGTTACTTCAAGGAAGGTATAAAACGGCTATACCTATACTGATTATAATGGGGAAAATAATTATGTACCATATACGGTAACTCCATTTTTATTTACTCTGTCCATTAAAATGTGCCATGTTTTAATTTCTCCTAATCTATACCCATCAATTTCTCCAAGTCCAGTATATTCCCCTTTTGTAGAAAAAATGCTGTGGTTAACTATATCCAGCCACCCCCTCTGATACAGTATTTCCTTAACTCTTCATGACAGAAATAAATTCTATGATAGTTTTCTTTCTAAAAAAATGTGTCAAAAGTTATAAACTTCCAGTTATAAAATAAATAAATCCTGGGGATATAAAAACACTATGTTAAAGAGATACCTGCACCCCCATACTTATAACAGTATTATTTACAATAGCCAAGGCATGGAAACAACTTAAGTGTCCATCCAGAGATGAATGGATAAATAAGTTATATATATAATTATTATTCAGCCATAAAAAAATGAGAAAATTGTGCTTTTTGTAACCATGTACAGGTACCGTGAAGGCATTTTGCTAAGTAAAATTAGTTCAAGAAATACAAATACTGTATGACCTCATGTATATGTGGACTATAAAAAACAAACAAATGAAAACCTTGTGGAAAGACAGATCACTTTAATCATTACTAGAAGGAGGAATTGGAGGAAGGTGATCAAAAGATGCAAACTTCTGGTTATAAGAAAAATAAGTATTGGGGTTATCACGTATAACAGGATGACTAGAGTTAACAATGCTATACTGATATAATATATATGAAAGTTGTTATTAGATTAGGTCCTAGGAGTTTTCATCATAAGAAAATTTCTTTTTCTTTGTTTTATATTGTGTTTATATGAGATGATGGATGTTAATTAATCTTATTTTGGTAATCTCACAATACTAGGGCTGTCTAGAAAATATCCAGCCACGTAATATGAAAACTAGAGGCATTTATGGCTGAATTTTTTTTCCCAACAGCCCTCATATATATCAATCAAAAGCATTATGTTGTACATCTTACACTTTTTTTGTACTGTATGTCAATTACATCTCAATAAAACTGGAAACAAATATTTTTAAAAGATAAAGAAATTAATAGAAGAGTATTACTCTCACACTAATAGAAGTTAGATAATCTAAAAATGAAAATTATTTTGGTTTCCATCAGAAAGCTGAGGTTATCACATAATGAGGTATATGGAAATCCTAATGGTACCAATGTCTGGGGAAAAACGAGGCTCATGAACTGTTTGCCCAAGTACAAGCACATGAAGTAAAGGTTACATACCTGAAACATGTAAAAAGAAAACACCTGGGATTTTAATGATTAGAGACTATGTGTGAATTAGTCTGAGACAGTGTAGATTCTCTGAATGCTTAGCAAAAAGAGGAGCTTCCTTTTACTACTCACTAGCTATTTTGTAAGAGCCCGAACCGGTGCTAATTGAAAAGAATACAGGACAGCAAATCCGAGGTGGTGCAGGAGATGAGGCCATGCCGGTAACAGACAGACATGAAACTTGGTCAGTTTTCCTATGTAAATTCACACTTGTCAACCACTGGCGGAATGGCAAAGCACCCTCCTCCAACCTGAGCCCAGGCAAACTTGCCCTGGTGGTTGGGCAGCAATAAAAGTCATCTCACATTGAGGGAGTGACAGGAAATCCACTTGTTCACATGGCCCTAAATTTGCCACAAGGCAAGAAACTGCTCTGTGGAAAGGGTAAGAAACATGCTCTACTTACGACTTCCAACTATTACAAGGACACCCAAGTGGAGGAGGGGCAGAAATGTTGAAAATATGACCACCAAGGTTCAAGAGCACAGGTCATGACTAAGACTAAGATTTGATGGGAAAACAGAGAACCTCTGACCCACCATGAGCCTTGTACCAAGTATCAATCAAGAGGAATCTGGGCCTGGGGTAGAGATACAGAAAATGGTGCTACAGAATAGTCATACTAGGTCTTCAGAAATCTCAGTGCAAATCAAAAACATGGAGGAAAAACAAGCCGCAGAATGAGACAAAATATTTGCCTAACATGTATCAGATAAATGAATTGAATACGAAGTATTCAGTGAATTCTTAAATTCAACAATTAGAAAAAGAAGACCCAATTTAAAAATGGGCAGAACTTCTGAACAGATATCTCACAAAAGAAGGCATATAAATGGTAAATAATCATATGAAAAGATGCCCAACATCATTTAGCATTGGGAATTGCAAAATAAAACAATGAGATATTACATTTATGAGAATGCACCAATTCGAAAAATGGACAACACTAAATGCTCATGAGTACACTGAGTAAGAGGAATTCTTACTCATTCTTAGTGGAGATGCAAAGTGGTACAATAATTTTCAATAAGTCTAGAGGGCTCTTTTTATGAATTTAAATGTGGTTTTATCATATGATCCAACAATAGTGCTTTAGGTATTTATGCAGCTGATTTGAAAAGTAATGGCCATACCAAAACCTACATATGCAAACACTTATAGCAGCTTTGTTCATAATTGCCAAAAATTAAAGGCAGGCAGAAGTTGGAAGCAAGCAGATACCTTTAATGTGTTCATGGATAAACAAACTGCGGTGCATCCATATGCTGGAATATTATTCAGTGATAAAAATAAATGAGCTGTCAAACCACGAAAAGACATAGGTTAACTTTAAATGCACACTGGTACCTGAAAGAATCCACTTTAAAAAGGCTACACACTGTAGGATTCAAATTATATGACATTTTGGAAAAGGCAAACTATAGAGAAAAAGATCAGTGATTGCTGGGGGCTTGGAAGAACTGAGTAAGCGTTGTACTTAAACCAGAGAGCAATTTTTAGGCTGGTGAAACTATTTTGCATTATACTTTAACAGTGGATACATTACATGAATTTATCAAGACCCACAGAACTTCACAGCACAAAGAATAAACTTTGATGTGAACAAATTGCAAAAAAAGTATTTAAAATTCATGGGACGCCAGGAAGAAATACAAACTGTGAAAACGTATAAAACAAATTCACTGATGGGCGTGATAGGAGAAGATGCTGTGCTAAGTAACTTTGGAAATTAGTGGAATCATAAATTATATGGAAAAAAAACTTCACATAAGCAGTGTATTTTCGTTGACAAAGTTCTTTCACATGGTGGTAGAAGTTAACAATTCTGAAAGTGCTATTAAGTGAATATTGGAAATAATTAAATAATGGATGGCAGATGATAGAAGCCAGATTTCTCATTTTAGAATGGAAATTTACAAAAAAAATCAAAGGAGGAGGCTAGAGTGATCTACTCATTGTGGTAATGGATTAGAGTTGGGGACATTAGTATGAACTCATGTGTACTTTCATATAATTACAGATGATCACATAAAGAAATATTTATAGATATGTGTTTATACATGGGTGAGTAAACATTTTCTTTCTCTGTCAGATGAGAGAGCTTAAAACCAATGACATTCAATAACAATGTGCTCACCCAGTTCCCAGATCTTGTTTTTAAAACCACCACCCAATAAGAGGGACCAGAACTCTTTTGAGAAATGTCTAATTCTACATCTTGGACAGGAAATATTACAGATGAGCTGCAAACATTAGTGGCAAAGAGTAAGGAGGTGCTCAAAACACACACACGAGTACTGGTATGTCAAAGGGACACAGAAACCAACTAAAAGAGTTCTTGTTGGCCTAAGCTGAAACACTTTGAGAGAAAAAAATAGTATTGGGTTATAATTGAAAGTGTAAAATAAATATCAATGAATGCATACTGATAAAAATATAGCTCACTTCTATTTAATTGTGGACTGAATGTAGTACATCCATCAAAATACTGTATGAAAAGGAGAGGTAATTTTACAGTGGAAAGACTTGATAAATACTCTGTCACTTCAGTGATAAGCTCAATAACAACATTCATATAGTATGCTGATAGTATGCACCATTAATATATGGTCAAATGTGATCTTCTCCCTATAATGCGTCATAAGTCTGATCATAAAAATAACAAACGAATTCCAGTAAAGGGATATTCTCCAAAATACCTGACCCATACTCCTCAAGAATATTAAAAGCAAATAGTGTCTCAGAAACTCTCTCATCCATGACAAATAAATATAATGTAGTCCTGGAATGGGATTCTGGAACAACAACAAAAAGATATCAGAAAAAAACTAAAAGCATCTGATTAAAGTTTAGATTTTTGTTACTACAAATAATACTGATTCATTAATTGTAGCAAATGAACCATTCTAGTATAAGATTTGAATAATAAAGGGAAATAGGATCAGGGTATATGGGACTATACTGTATTCTTCATTTTTTTCTATAAATCTAAAACTGTTATAAAAGTAAAGATTATTTTATGTCAACTACGAAGTATAAAATCAAATAAAAAACTAAGGTGGATACCCAAGGTAGAAAGAGAATTTGTGTAGATCTGCCTGACAGGGGAATCTGGTACACTATCTGAACTGAACACAGGTAAGTATAGATGCAGAAGAGATGGAGGAACTGGCCAAGTTGGGCCCTTCTCCCCAGTGCAACAATGCAAGGAGTTAGGCTTTTGGTACCCTCAGAGTTTACCTCCCCAAGCATAGAAGGTGGAAAATAAAAGTGGTAGGTGACCAACCAACTTCCCTCACTACTCAGGTCACAATTCAAGAGGTTGTTTTCTCTCCAGCAACACGTGGATTTCATAAGCGGGACCTCTGTGACTGAGGGGAGGGAGAAGAAAAGCAAGACAGACAAGAAATATCAAAAGACACTGAAGGAAAAGGTTTCCTGCTGCTTGCTTATGGATTTCAGCAGGAAATCAACCCATGGATCTCTGGGAGTGGCCATCCAGGATCCCCCTGCTGGGTCTTGGCAACCCTCCAGAGCACTGTTTGCTAAGCCCACGTTTCTCTATGCTCTGCTGCCAGGTGCTGCGACTGCCCAGTGCCAACAGGAGAGCTACCTCCAGTGAGAGAAACCATAAATTTGAGAGCCACAAGAAAACTCAGAAAGGTAATTCAATAAACTCAGGAATAAAATTAATGAACAAAAGGAGTTTATTACCAAAGAGATTAAAAATATAAAAGTAACCAAACAGAAACTCTAGAGCTGAAGCATTGAATAAATGAGATAAAGAATGCAATAGAGAGCATAAGTTAACAGGACAGACTAGATGGAATAAAGAATAAAAGATTTAGAGGGCAGGAATATAGAAATAATTCAATTTAAAACAAAGATGAGAAGTTAGATTATTAAAAAGTAAAGAAAATCTGTAAGAGCTATCAAAATCAATCAAAGAATAATTTGTGTAAAAGAAGAAAAAGAGCAAAACATGGGGGCAGACCTTACTTAAATAAATAATAGCTGACAACATCCCAAACCCAAAGCTAATAGAACACCCTATTATTTCAATGCAAAGAAACCTCCAAGACACTGTATAATGAAACTGTCTAAAATCAATGATAAAGAATCTTAAAGGTAGCTGGGTGGGGAGGGTGAAGGGAAAGTAACCTGCAAAAGAACCCCATTAGCCTATGTAATTTCTCAAAGGACAATCTACAAGCCAAGACAGTGGAAAAGCATATTCAAAGTGTTGAAAAATAAAAATTGTCATCTAAGGATACTTACCTGACAAAGTTATCCTACAGACATGAAGAAGAAATAAAGGCTTTCCCAGACAAATAAAAACCAAGGGAGAGCACCACAACGATTAATAGACCTGCCATCTAGGAACTGCTGAAAGGATTTCTTCAAACATAAAAAAATTACAGTACTCAGTGACATAATACATTAAAGTACACAATACTCTGGTGAAGGTTAAAAAATAAACCATCAGAATTAAAAAACTGTTATTCTGTATTAGAATAGTGTGTAAATCAATGAACTATAACGTAAAAGTTAAAGGAAAAAAGCATCATAATAACTATAGGTATTATAATTAACTCTTAACACATTCGCAGTATGGAAAGAGATAGATTGTGACAACAAAAATATAAAAGGAGAAGAAAAAGGTGGAGGCTTTGTAGAACAAAGATAAGCATCATAAGCATAAATGTTTCAACTATGACATGTTTTATGTGAGCCTCATGATAACCACAAGCAAAAATCTAGAGTAGATTTGGGAAACACACAAAACAAAGGGGAGACTAAGCAAATCTCCATGGAAAACCACCAACTTACAAAGGTAAGCAGAAACAGAAAAAAATAAACAATGGAGACACAAAATAACCAGAAAGCAAACAATAAAATGGAAATAGTAGTTCTTCCTTACCAATAACCACTCTCATTGTAAATGGACTGAATTCACCAATCGAAAGGCAGAGTACATGCATGCATATAAAAATAGCACCCAACGATATGCTGCCTACAGGAGACTCATTTCAGTCCTTAAGACATACATAGGTTTAAAGTGAAAAGGTAGAAGAAGATAGTCCATGTAATTAGCAACCAAAAGTGAAGTGGGAGCCAATGTGTTAGTGACTACCTGAGGTCAAGTGGGAGAGAGGAGTGGGGAAGCTAAATATAAGGTGATGGGAAGAGAACTCACATTGGGTGGTGAACTTAATGTAACTAACACATTGTCAATGAACTTTAGAATTGCACATCTGGAACCTATTTATTTTTTATTACTCAATGTCATTACAATAAGTCTAACAATAAAAAAAGAGAAAAAAAGATAAATAAAGAAAAGTGGGAATAGGTATACTACATCAGATAAAAAGACTTCAAGCCAAACAGGGTACTAGGAGACAAAGTAGGTCATTATATAGTGATAAAGGGTCCATACATCAAGAATATACAACAATTACAGATATACACACACAGAATATATCAGCTCATCTAATATATTAAGTAAATACCAACAGATCTGAAGAGCTATACAGACAAATTTATAGTAACTGTAGGTGACTTCAATACTTTACTGTCAGCAATGGATAGAGCATCTAGAGAGAAAATCAATAAGAAATGTTGGAATTTAACCACTCATTAAACCTAATTGACTTAACAGACATATATGGAACATTCCAACCAATACCAACAGAATTCACTTGCTTCTCAAGAATGCACAGAACATTCTCCAGAATAGATCAGATGATAGAACATGAAACAAATTTCAGCAAATTTAAGAAGATTGAAATCATATAACTTTCTTTTCTAAACACAATATTTTGAAACTAGAAATCAACAAGAGGAAAGCTGGAAAATCTATAAATACGTGAAAACTAAACAGCACATGTATGAAGAACCAGTGGATCGATAAAGCAATCAACAGGGAAATTTAAAACTACCTCAAAATGAATGAAAGTAGAAATACAACATATAGCATATGGTATGCAGCAAATGTAGTTCTGAGAGGAAAATTTACAGTGATGAATACATACATTAAGAAATTAGAAAAATCTCAAACAACCTAACTTATTTAAGGAACTAGAAAAAGTTCACAAAATAAGCATGAGAAGTGAAATAATCAAAACAGAAACAAATTAAATATTAACCGGAAAAATGGCATCAACAAAACTAAGAGCTAGTTTATTGAAAAGGTAAACAAAACTGACAAAACTTTAGCTACACTAAGAAAGAAAAGATTCAAATTAAAACTGAAAGAAGTGACATGACAACTCATACTATAATAATACATAGGATTGATTGTAAGACTACTATGAACAATATATAAACATTTATATGACAACATGTTAGATAACCTAGAAGAAATAGGTAAATTTCTAGAAGCACACAACCTACCAAGGCAGAATAAGAAAGAAACAGAAAATTGGAACAGGTCAATAACAAGAAACTGAAGCCATAATCAAAAGCCTTCAAAACAGGAAATCCCAAGATTAGTTTTCACTGGTGCACTTTATCAAACATTTAAAGAATTAATACCAGTATCTCTAAACTTTTCCAAAAAATTAGAGGCAAACACTTCTAGACTCATTCTATTATGCCAGTATTACCCTGATACTAAAGCCAGATAAAAACACTAAAACAGATAAAAACTGTAGGAGACCAATATCCCTGATGAAAATATGTAGATACAAAAATTCTTAACAAAATGTTAGCAAACTGAATTTAGGAACACATTTAAAGGATTATCAACCATGACCAAGTGGGATTTATTCTTGGGTTACAGGCTGGTACAACAACAATTAATATATTCCATTAATAGAATAAGAGATAAAAGTCATGTAATCATCTCAAGAAATGTAGAAAAGGCATTTGACAAAATACAACATTTTTCATGATAAAATACTCTCAGCAGATTAGCTATAGAAGGAACAGATCTCAGCATAATAAATGCCATGTACAACAAATCCACAGCTAACATTATATACTCAATGGAGCATAACTGAAAGCTTTTCTCTAAGGTCAGGAATAAGACAAGGATACCCACTCTCACTTCTCTTATTCAGTATAGTACTGGAAGTCCTAGCTAGAACAATTATGCAAAACAAAGAAATAAAAGTCATCCAAGTCAAAAAGGAAGAAATGAAGTTATCAATATTTGCAGATTAAATAATTTGGAATATAAAAAATGCCAAACAGTTAAAACACTGTTAGAAATAACCAACAATTTCAGTTAAGTTTCAGACTATATAATCAACACACAGAAATCAGTTACATTTCTATATGCTAATCATGAAATATCTGAAAAAAATAAAATTATCTTACTGGCAACAGCATGAAAAACAATAAAATACTTAGGAATAAGTATAACTAAGCAAAACATTTGGACAAAAAAAAAACACTATAAAACTCTGCTGAAACATTAAAGATGACACAGCAAATGAAAAGATACCCTATATTCAGAAAAATATTTTTTAAATGTCCGCAATACCCATGGCCATCTATAGATTCAATGATATTTCTCTTAAAATATTAATGGCATTCTTCAGAGAAATAGAAAAAGAACAATCCTAATTTGCATGGAAGCATAAATACATTGAATAGCCAAAGAAACCCTTGGAAAAAGAACAAAGCCAGAGATATCACTCTTCCTGATTTCAAACTATACTACCAAACTATGGAAATAAAAATAGCATGGTACTGGCATAAATACTGACACATAGACCGATGGAACAGAATAAAGAGCCCAAAATTAAACCTCCACATATAAGGTTAATATTTGACAAAAGAGCACTGAACACCCTCTGGGGAAAACATAGTTTCTTTGACACATGGTGCTGGGAAAACTTTAAACATATGCAGAACAATAAAACTGGACCCCTTACACAACTCACAAAAATGAACATAGAATGGATCAAATACAAACACAAAATCCCTAGAAGAAAGAACGCAGGGAAGAAGTTCCTCAACATTGGCTTTGGCAATGATTTTCTGCATAGGACAGTAAAAGCACAAACAACAAATTAAACTGCCTCTGCACAGCAAAAGTGAGAAAGCAACAACCTAAAGAATGGGAGACATTTTTTGGAAATCAACTATCAGATGAGGGATTATCCAAAATGTATAGAAAACTCATACAACTCAACAACAAAGAAAAATTAAATTAAAAAGTGGCATGAGGAACTAAACAGACATTTTTCCAAATAACAACATCCAAATGGCCAACAGATACATGAAAAGATGCTCAACATCACTAATCATCAGGGAAACACAAATCAAAACCACAATGAGACATCACCTCACTCCCGTTAGAATGACTATCATCAAAAAGACTGTAGATAACAAATGCTGGTGAAGACATGAAGAAAAGCAAACAATTTACTACATTGTCTGTGTAATGTTAATTGGTTCAACCAGTAAGGAAAACAATATGGAGAGTCCTCAAAAAATTAAAATTAGGTCTACCATATGATCCAGCAATTCTACCTCTGAGACTATACCCAAAGGAAGTGAAAACTAATCATCAGGGAAATGCAGATGCAGATATAAGAGATATCTGCCACCCCCATCTTTATTGCAGCATTATTTACAATTGCCATATACAGAAACAACCTAAGCACTGATCAATGGATGAATGGACAAAGATGTAATATATACATACAATGGAATACTTTTCAGCCATGAGAAAGGACATCTTGCCATTTATAACAACACAGATGGACCTTGAGCATTTTATCCTAACTGAGATAACCCAGACAGAAGAAGACAAGTTCTACATGATATCGCCTCTATACCGAAATAAAAAAAAAAATAAACTTGTAAAATAAAAAATGGTCGTAACCAAAGGAATGGAGAGGAGATAATAGAAATGTTGCTTAAGGGTACAAACTCTAAGAAGTATTAAATAAGCCCTTTAGATCTAGTGCACAGTATACTGAATCAGACTAAAATATTGTGAGTATTATAGGCACTCCTTACTTAACCATCAAGTTCCATTCCTACAATTAGGTCATTAAACAAATTGGTCAGTAATCAAGAAGCTTAAAGGCCAGTGTTTTGTGGTGTGTGTTGGTACGGTAGGGTATGTACTTTTCAATAGATGTCACTCAATACCACACTTATAAACAAAATATGTAGTCTTGCGTGATTGCGAACACTTCCTGTAGTGAATACTAACCAACGGCGGTAACAAGACAAAGACTGAGGAAGGGGATTCCCCATGCTAGAGATCTGGTTTGTGAGGTCGTTAAGTGAGGAGTGGCTGTATAACCATTAAGATTGTTAAAAGACTAGAACTTAATCTGATAGATGTGCTAATTATTGATACAATGACCATGATATTACAATATATAAGTGGTTCAAAATAACATGTTTTACACCTTAAATTTGTACAGTGTTATATGTCAAATATATTTCAATCAATAAGTAGACTATTAGAAATATTTTTTAAAAGAATGGATAATGTACATTACTATAGAGCCTCTAAACAGTGGAAGGATAATAAAGGAATAATATCAACAGCGCCTAGCAAAGGGAAATTTCTGAGATGATGGAAATAATCTACATTTTTATTATAATAGAATTGTAATATTTAGCAGCTATCAATATTTGTAAAAATTTAAGAATACTAAAGCTTAAATTTGAAATTGAAAAATATCACATTTCAGAGAAATGAAATAATATTGAAAGGTACAATCTGGCATGTCTTAGTGAAGTTACAAAAACTTAAAGGAAAAAAATGACTGCTATTTAGATAGAAGAACAGTAAGTTATCGAAGAGAGGAGGAGTTGAAAGTTTCCGAGAGTCTGAGAGTCTCACCTCAAAGTAGGCTTCGTGTTTACTATGTGTGTATAGTGATTCCTTTGTAACAACTCTGTAATACAATTTTTTTAAAGTTGCATATGGCTAGAGTTTTTATATAGTTTTGATCAACTCAAAGAATGTCAAGTGTTAACACAAGGGTAGGGGATGGGTCGAACTATAATCTTTATTGGTAAACAGGAATACCCATGCTATTTAACTGCAACTATAGGAATTATAAATGCTACAGAAATTGAATCGTGGGAAACAACATTCACATTCCCCAAACTGTCCTAATTACGAATCTGTGACTAAATTTCTGATGAATGATATTGTTTTTAGTGGCATTGTGCACAACTCATAGTACTGTTAGAAGTGGCGAAGTTAAAGAGACAGACATGCTGCTGTCAGTCTGAGTAGAGAACAATCCAGAAGACAGTATCTTCACAGAAGTCAATGGCGACATTATGTCTTTTGTGATGATAATCAAATAATAGAAATTAAACATGAATATGAGTTTTATAAACACACACTCACTGTGGGGTTTCTACTACGTACCAACAAGATATCCCACTAGTTTCCTTGTTAGCATCTGAAATTTCAAGTGTGTTCATTTGTACAACTACTGGAGCCACTAAGTTAACCTGAATTCAAATTCAGGCAAATAGTTCATCTGTTTAGTTGAAGAAATTTTTTTGCTAATTTTTTATGTTCATTTAGTATAGTTAATCTGATTTTTAAAACATTTTATTTCAGAATTACCTCAGACTTAGAAATTGTAAAAATTGTACAATCTCCATTTACCACTCACTCAGCAGCTCAAATACTCACGTTTGCTTTTTGACTCCCCTCTCCTGCGCCCGCCACTTTCTGTCCTGCTCCCAGTCTCCCCTCTTCCTCTCTCCATCTCCTCTTCTCTCCTCCCCCTCCCTTGCAGTAAATTCTAGACACGACGCCCTTTCTCCTCCATGTACTTGCTTCAGTTATATATTCCCACCAAGAGATAGGAATTTTGCTTACATAATCATAGTACAGTTATTAGCAACAAAAATTAACAGTGTTGGTTTTGATATTATCAATTACTAAGCCAATTTTCACAACTGTTATTCTAATGGCCTTTATAGCAAGAATGATATTTTTCCTGGTTCCATTCAGGACCACTCATTGTCCTCAACTTTCATGCCTCTTTCATGTCCTTTTATCTGGAAGATTTTATCTTTTTGTTTGTTTTTCATGATCTTAACATTTTTGAAGAGTAGGAGCCATTTATTTTATTGAGAGTCCTTCAAATTAGGTTTGTCTGAGGTTTCCTTATGAATAGATCCATGTTACAAATTTTTGTAAAAAAAACAATGGGTTCTTTTAAGTGTGTCATACTGGGAGGCAAATAATATTAATTTGTTTCAATACTGGTGATGTTAACTTTCATCACTGAGTTTAAGAAGTACTATCCAGGTTTATTTCACTGTAAAGTTAATTTTCTTCCTTTGCATTTAGTAAGTATCTTATGGGGAAATACTTTGAGAAAATGTATATCCTGCTTCTAATTAAATTTTATGCACTAGTTTTTTTTCTATTAAACAGAAGCAATTATTTGACATTCCTCACAAAATGAAATTGACTTAGGCTATTTAATATATGAAATTTTTCTATAAAAATCCAATTGTTGAGGTAATTTTTTTTAAAGGTAAAAGGAATCACAAAGAAGAAATATGGCTAAATTACAAACAAAAACAGAGATAACTTCAGAGTAATTGTATTAATAATGTACTGAAAAGTAGAAATATAGTACAGTGTGCCAATTTCTCAAAGAATATCTTTGAACAATACTAGCATTAACTAAAAACAATTGGAGTCAAATGGCTTTTGTTTTTGTTTCAGTACTTTATCAAAGTAGGCAATTATTTAGGTAATACCTGCAACAAGGAGACAATTTGAATTATACTACCATATACTTCATTCAAAAGTATACCATAGTGTGACTCTCTGCCACATACTCTCAGAAGACACTTGTTTTCTAACACTCTTTGTTTAGGTCAACATCTTCTCTATTTGTTATACTACCTGGGCATTTATAAAGGAAACAATCATTCCCTGGCTTTCTGGAGGTCTTTTGTAGGGGGAAAGAGTCTTTTGTCAGGGAAAGCAATACCTTTTCAATCAGAAATTGTTCCTCTGCAGTAAATTTTAACCCTACTGGCAATAGAAACCATTCTTTTATCACTTGGAATGGTATGTGGTTGTTCCCCTTCCCATCTTGCCTATTTTTATCCATCTCTCACATTGCTAACAAAGAGATCATTACAGAATCTAAAAGATACTAAAATGAGACTTCAACACTTTCCTACTATACAGATGAAAAATATAGATTTCTTGTGTAGAATTTTCAGAACTTAATAAGCTGATTGAGACTTTTAAGTAGATCTATAAGTACTTTTTACAGATTTTTATCCGACTTTCTCTATTCCTCATTATTCTACAAAATTTTAATTTGTAGAGTAATTTTAAAATCTAGATTAGTGACTAATAAATGTGTTTAATATTTTTACTTTTTAATTAAATTTGACATAATATTGTATATATTTAAGGAGTACATGTTATTTTGAGAATTTATATATTGTAACATAATTGCCATCCTAGCAATATTTAATGCCCTATTATGTTATGTAATTATAGTACAGTATTTCCCTTTATATTCATTATACTGAGCATTGGATCTCTATGGCTAATTTACTGCTTGTTGCAAGTGTATATCCTTAGGTCAATGGCATATATCTCTTAGAAATTCTGTTTTGATTTTCTTTGGTTATATACCCAGAAATGAAATGAATGTGATATGTGAAGTTGCCCTGTGACTTTTCAAAGATGAGTCAGCCAGTTAGCAGGAGGAATGAAAATCAAAGTCACTTAATATTAACCAAGCCCTGTGACTTTACCATTACACAAAACTGCACCTAGGCTTTTATTAAATAAGCACTTGTTTGTACATGCTACCTATTAGTTTTTCCATTGGTACAATTTTATAATTTTCCCTTGATTTTACATTTATTAAAGTAATATATTGTACTAATATTCTATTTTTTATAGCTTCTGACCATTGCAAATGCAAGAAGTCTAGACTAAAAAAACATCAAAATGAAGATTGTATGTTAAAATTTGGATACTCAGGAGAGAAAACTGTTAACAATCTCATGCATAATTTTACGTCAGACATGATGTCAGGTACATGAACTATGTAATTGGCCAGCATTCATGACTTGCATTAGTTCTAAGTCAATGTAAAAATTATAAATATTCATCAAGATAGAAACTAAAAGCTAAACTTGATGTACTGTGTGAGAGAAATTTGCCTCAAATCTTCATGGCAGAATGTCTTCCTTGCCTGCAAAAAATTTTTATGGAAGAAATCACTTTAGAAATCTATTTTAAAAGCTGTGTTCTATTCAAGTAGATTTTGTAAAGTTATATAAACTAAACCAAATTTTATTAAAATAGCAAAGTACATTTCAGATTATAGGCTGTATACTAAAGAAAATATAGCTTTATAATTTTTTAAAAATGTAAATTTGATCCATTACATATAGAAATTTTGGATTACCAAAAATATAAAAAGTCATAAAACATTTTAAAAAGTAAAGGAATATTAACATTTAAATGATATGTGCAAAAGATACTCTTAGAGGAAAAACTCTCACATTTACAATGAGGTTTTAATGAAAGTTAGCATCATATATACTGTAATTAAAAAAATCTTTATTCCAACTTATGGAGGAAAGAACTCAAGAATAACATGGGACTATGAAAGGTAAAAAAAGAAATGTCTTTTCCTTAAGAGGTTTGGAAAGGGATAATTAACTGTGGCTCCTTTATAAAAGAAATCAAAGCCTAATGAAAGATGCTTTAAAAAAATTTAAAGGATTTCTTTTCCCAAAGTCTATCAGGGCCAAAACAAGGCTTATCGCATGGTAAAGGTAAGATTAAGTTTAATATAGAGGAACACTGAGAAATTTTCATTTGTCAGTTGTGTACATTACACATATGGTGAAAGTTCATTTTAAATTGTTTTCATTAGTATTTTTTTTAATATATGAGGAAGGTATTTAGTGTTATTGTGTATTTACCTCTTGGGGTTAAGATAAAGTTGCTAAGATTAGAATGAGGATACTGGTACATTGAAAATTAAAAAGCATTGCTCAGATAAATTGAAAAACTAAAGAACTGAGAAATATACCCTGTTGCTGGACCAGACAGCTTAAGAGTATTAAGATACCACTTCTTCCCAAACTGTTCTTTAGAATTAATGCAATCCAAATCGAAATCCAAGCAGATATTTTAGTAGATATTGGCAAGCTGATTCTAAATTTTATATAAAATAGAAGAACACTGAAAATTTAAAAACATTAATAAAGGAGAACAAAGTTGGTGGATTTATACTACCTGAATTTAAGAATTATTTTAAAGAAACAATACAGTGTGGTATTAGCATCAAGATAGATAATTAAATAGAAAATGAAGTCTAAAAGTATAATGACACATCAGTAGTCACTTGGTTTCCAAAAAAACTACAAAAGCAATTTAATGGGAAATAAACATGTCTTTTAAAAAATATTACTGGAATCATTTGATATCCATTATTTGGAATAGAACCCTGATATTATCTCCCCTCATATCAGATAATAAACTCAAAATAAATCATAGACTTTAGTATAAAAACTAGGATAACTGTAAAATTTCTTGAAAAACACATAAGTAAAAATATTTCAGATTTTTAAGATATGAAAGCAAAAGCATGATTTCTTTAAAAAAATATAGCACTTCATTAATATTAAGAATAGCTGCTCTTTAAAAGATCGTTAAGAAAATGAAAAGAAAGTCCAGAATGGGAAACACATATCTGATAAAGTGCTTGTATCCAGAATTTGGAAACAAAGAAACTTTCAAAATGCAGTAAGAACACAAACCAATAGAAAAGTGGCAAAATATAGAAATACATTTTACAAAAGTAAATATGCTAATCACAACACCCACATGAAAATATTTTCAACATTAGTCACTAGCGCAATAGTGGCATGTAAGATAAACAATGAGATACCACTACACACCTTTGCAATGTATGCAATTAAGTTAACAGCATTCAATAGTAAGGATGTGGAGCAAATGAAACTCTCAAACACTATTGCTAGAAATGTAAAAATGGCACAGTTGGGGAAACAGTTTGGGATTTTTTTTTAAGTTAAAAACATACTTGGCATATAACTTAGTAATTTTACTCCTAGCTATATGTCTAGGAATAAATAAAATTATATGTTCCTACAACTACGTGTACTTAAATATTAATAACGATATTTTTTGTAAGAGTAAAACTGGGAACAATCCAAATGTCCATCAGCAAGTGACCTATAAATTAGTTACAGCATATCCATAAAAGGGACTACTACTCAGTAAGAAATAGAATGAACTAATAATACATGCAACAACATGGATGACTCAAAATAATAATGCTGAGTGAAAAGGCAGACCAAAGAGGGTATATACTGTAGCATCACACTTAATGTAAAACTACAGAAAATACAAATTAGTCTGTAACGACAAAAAGCTGACCAGTAATTGTCGTCTTTAGTGAGCTCAGTGGGTGAGGGGTTAAAAGGTAAGGAAGCATAAGGACACTTTTCAGTATCATTATGTTCGTCATAGTGATGGCTTCGTGAGTATACATCCATGTCAAAACTTAGCAAATTCTCTATTTTAAATGTGTGCCATTTATCATGCCAATAAAACCCCAGTAAAGTTGAAAAACAGTTATGGAAATGAAAGACATCTACTGCATTTGTTTATAAATATTCATTATACATAAAAAGCCAGAATATGTAAAACTGCCCACTCATCTGACTTCTCCTTCTACTAAATGAATAAAAATCAACATTGCTTTCTACAATTTCCCATTTCTACTGTTCGTCTGCTATCAAAGTTCATGTCAAAAGAAAAATGGTAAATGCGAAATTATGGAGTAAATTCTCAGGTAAGGAGCCTTCTAATTATAATGATAAAAAGATAAAGGTAGAAAGCAACAAATGAACAAGACAATCAAAAACTCACACATAGACAATAGTTTAGTGGTTATCACAGAGTAAGGGGAAAGGCAAGGCAGGTGTTGGAGAGGTCAAATGCACGGTGATGGAAGGAAAACTGACCCTGGATGGTGGGCACACAATGCAATATATAGGTGATGTGGTATAGAAATGCATTATATACTTGTAACCTGTATAATTTTACTCACCAATATCACCTCAATAAATTTAATAAAAAATTATCTGTCTCCACACTTAAAAAATAGGTATAAGGTGGAAATTATATTAATAACTATCACAATATCTATACTCCAACTCCCTTAGCTTTCTCTTCCTTCATAGGTGAGATAATGGAATTGGAAACAAAACCTCTCATTCCTATGAGATGCAAATTCTAATCCAAATGAACAACAACAAAAAAAGTTTGCCCCTTTAGGGAGTTCCCTGGTGGTGTAGTGCCTAAGGCTTCAGCGCTGTCAATGCTGTGGCCTGGGTTCTATTCCCAGCCAGGGAACTACCCACATTAAAAAAAAAAAAAAAAAGTTTCCTCCTTAAAATGCCTCGGACCATGTCTGTAAAGAGCACATCCAGGACATGTGCAATGTGACATGGAATATGTATTTCACAAGACTCTTACACGTGAAAGAAGTACACAAGCTGAATAATAAAATCCTTTCATTTCCTAAGTATCATAGTTTAAGCTTTCTTGTTTACTAAAATACAAACTACATTCTATGAATAGATTTTTAAAGGGCAAACTAGAATACCGAACATGTAAATAAAAGTAGCATAGTCATCGATATAAATATTTGCAAAAACTGTCATATCTGTCATAAAATAAATTCTCTTAAGAAAATGTTGAAAGATGAAATTCACTTTTAAAAAAGGTCTTCAGTATTGATTTAAACCATTAATTTTTTTTAACTTTACAACTATAGCTACGTATTAGTCAAGACACATTTTCATTTTAACAATATAATCTCCCTAAGGCAATAGAACTCAGAAATGAGGATAGTTAGCGAGTTACAGAAAGCCCATTCTTCTCTTTTCTACTGGCTCAATTCCTTTCAAAGCAAAGCAATCATTCCTTGAAGTAAGAAAAGCGAGACAGATTTATAAACTGAGCACAGCATTATAGAAGATAAAACAAACAGCAGAAAAACTATGTAACAGCTGGAGTAGTGTGTTCTGATCTTCCTACATTCGGCAGACCTCGGCAAAGATACCATTTGTACTCCCCTGTGGTCAGTTGAGGCTAATTCTGGCTAGATGCAATTCTATACATTTCAGTCTCCTCAGACTCCACGAGAAAACGCTAAGGGCTATAGGAATCAAATTTGTGGCATGCCCACTGTGTGCTATGGTACTGGGAAGCCAGAGGATGTGTATGTTCATACACAACAGGGGCAATTGGGATGAAAGGAAATACGAAATTTCCCATAGCCTACATTTTATGGTAAGTATGATTTGTATTCTCTAGGCTTCCCAACACTTATGATCCATGTGGTACCATTTCTTCCAACAGAGCTCGTGTTTATGAAGAATTATGTTCTTGGGAAGGCAAGATGTATTTTAAAATGTTCCAATTTGAATGTATTTTCTCCTATTACATATATTTTATCAGAGACTGTTTTATGTTCTGTGATTAAGGTCAAGATGCCTAATAATTCAATGTAATTACCACAGCAACCATTTAGTTTATATATTTTCTATAAAAGACCTACCATCACTGTATATCTTGGTTAAAGTAGTTGTAAGTCAATTAAACAATATAGCACACAACTAATACGATAATATCATATATAATATTTATGGGCCTCCATAATTTCTCTTACTTTCACTATTAGAAATCCAATAGGTCTTTTGCTTTGGGAAGTAAAGAATAAGAGTGATTATATTTATCTTTTACCTACAAAACACAAAGAAAGGAAAAATGGATAGTAAACAATGACTTTCATAATGTAGGACATCAATGATGACAGAGAAATGGTCAACAAAAGAAATGATCCTATTCTTTGTCAAGGCAGTGCCTAGAGAGCATGTTATTGTCATAGGATAGGGAAGAAGAAACAATAGTATAGGGGAAAGGCAGAGATCCATAGTCTCCCTCAGTTGAACAGATGGATCTGGAAGTCTGGAAAGGCTAAGGCAACTCAAATTAATTGAATAGGGTACCAAAAGGGAAAAGCTGCAAAGGGAGTGTTCTTCAGATCTACAGAGCATCAGCACACACGAAGTTAGAACATTACCTAGTACTTGGGAAAGAACCATCTGAAAGTATTAAAGGGATAAATCCCCTAGTCAGTGTGAAAAATCTCAATTCAAAAGGTATAAGTAGAAGACTCAGAAAAATTTTGCCTCAGAATCGGAATAAAATTAGCCCTAAATAAACCATTGCTCTAGCTCCACTTAACAAAATTTGAAAGCAAGACCTAAAAGGATCAAAATGTTTCCAAGTAATTTAATTGCATCCCACTACAGAGCCCAGATATATTTATAGGAGTACAAAAATATCCAGCACCCAAGAAAGTAAAATTTAGTCTGTCATCCAATAAAAAAAAAAAATCTCAGGCAAGCATAAAAGCAGCAAACCATGATCTATAATGAGAAGAAAAATCAATCAAGCAAATTAAGCCCAATTTATAAGCTGAATTTCAAAACAAGGAACTTTTACTCTTCAAATAACACTGTTATGAGAATGAAAAACGAGATACGGACTACAAAAATCATTTGCAAGTCATGTCTGATGAAAGACTTCTATCCAGAATCTGTGAAAATACTAACTGTCAGAACACAATAATAACAAATTAAAAATGGGCAAAATATTTAAACTTGTAAGTCACCACAGTAGATACTGACTCACAAACCACCCAAATGAAAAGATGCTCAATATCATTAGAAATCAAGGAAATGTAAATTAAAACCACAATGAAATAACAGTACGTACCTGTTAGAATGACTAATTTTAAAAGCTTGATTATACCAGGGTGGTAGTAAGAATTTGAAAAAACTGGAACTCTCAAACATTGTGGAATTAAAAATTGTAAAACCACTCTAAAATATTGTGGCAGTTCCTTAAAATGTTAAACATATAGCTGTTATACCAACTAATAATTCCACTTCAAGGTATTTACTCAAGAGGAATGAAAGCATCTAAGCATCTGTTCATGCAAAGATTTGTTTATGACTATGTAGAGCACCTCTATTTATAAATGCAAATATATAACATATGTGTGTGTTATTGTATGCCAATTATTAAAATAAAAAACAGCTGAGATCAATATGAAGTAACACTGACCAAGTCCTTATCATTTAAGAAAATTCTAATATTATAACCAATCATTCTGAATAGTAAACAGTCACTGACTTCTCATGATATAAGCTGCTTTACAACATACCCCTGAGCCTCATTCCCTGTTTGGTCTGAGTGCCCTCGGCTCACAAATGGTTGTTTTGGTGTGTGCACAGTAAAATTTTTACTAATTACTACTTCCATTATTCACTGGTTTTACATTTGCTATTGCTAAAATTTTGACACAAACTTCAAATAGCCCTTAAAAACATTTAAATAAAATAATTAAGAAATATTATTGAAGGATTTACACTGTTATTGTTTAGGAATGGCATTAAAATAAAAATCTTAGTGTCTTCCCTACCTTCACTAATTCCTTACGGGGGCGATGACGTGACAGAAGGTTAATGAACATCAGAGAGGAAAATGGGATGCCTGGGGCAGCTCCTTCTCAGTTCCTCTTCTCAGATTTGCTTCCCTCAGAGTATCCATCCTGATCTTCCCTCTGCTGTGCAGAGGAGACCTGGATACCATTAAAAAACAAAACAAAACAAAAAATAGTTGTATTTAAAATACATGAATAACCCATACTACTTGCAACAAAATTTGCCTTCATTTATTTTCTTAACAACAATTTTTGAGACCTTACTTTTTGCCAAACAATGTCCCAAACTCCACAGAGAGTCAACAAGGGATCCTTGGTTTTTGCCCTCATAAATCTGACATTCTAGTGCAAGTCAGAGGGGTTGAATTATTGGCTCTAGTACCTCACTATTTCTTGTTTGCACTTCTGTTCCCCCTTTCCCTCATCTATAGAAGGAAATACTAGTAGAAGTAGTGATCTTGCATGTTGTTACTTCTTAGTTTGTCCCACTAGAGTCCTCCATTTGTACTTTCGTACAGCTGTTTGCCAGTGAAAAAAGTTCTTAAACTTCAGTGTGAAACCAGTTCACCTGAAGGATTGTTAAACATAATTGATAACACCCATACCTCGTATTCTTGATTTAGTTAACCTGAGGTGGAGCACAAAAATTGCATGTCTAAGAAGTTCTCAGATGAAACTAATGCTCCCATCATGAAACTGCACCTTGAGAACCATTGTGTTAGAGGCAAGCCTATGGATGCTCACAGGAATTTAGGAAAAGCTGATTGATGAGGAAAAGACAGATTGATCATTAGAACTGGCCCTATATTGACTAGAAATGGCGAGAGTGATCATCCTTGCCTTATTTCTGATCTTAGAACTTGGTGTTTCACTGTTCAGCGTGATATTAGCTTGGGCTTATCATATATGGTTTTTGTGTTGAGCAAACTTCCTTCTATTTCTAGTTTTGTATTAATATTGAGATGTAATTCACATAAAACATTATATTAAAGGTGTACAACATCATTCCATATTTGTATATATTGCAATATGATCATCACAGGAAGTCTAGTTAACATTCATCACCACACAGTTACAAATGTTTTTCTGATGAGAACTTATAAGATCTACTCTTGTAGCAACTTTCAAATATACAATACAGTATTATTAACTATAGTCACCATGTCATACATTATATCCTCATGGCTTATTTGTTTTATAATTTGATGTTCCTACCTTCTGATTCCCCTCATCCATTTTGCCTACACCCCACCTCTGGTAACCACCAAACCATTATCTGTATCTATGATTTTGATTTTTTTATGGGTGGTGGTGGTGGGCTTTTTTTTTTTTTTTTAAGATTCCACATGTAAGTGATATCATATGATACTCATTTTTCTGTCTGACTTATTTTACTCAGCATAGTGCCCTCAAGTCCATCCATGTGTGGTAAAGGCAAAATATCCTTTTCATGGCTGAATAATATTCCATTATATAGATACGAATGTCTATGTTTGTCTGTAATTTTCTTAGGTTATTTGCACATCTTGGCTATTGTATTGATACTTCAGTGAACTTGGGGATGCACATATCTTCTCACATTTGTTTTTCTTTAGATAAATACCAAGAAGTTAAATTGTTGGATCACCTGGTAGTTAATGTTTCACATTTTTTGAGCAATAATAGTGGCTATACCAATTTACATTCTTAGTAACAGTGCAGAAGGGTTCTACAGCCTTGCCAAAACTTATTTTTTGTCTCTTTTGATAGCAGTCATTCTAACAGATATGAAGTGGTATCTCATTGTGGTTTAATTTGCACTTCTCTGATGACTAGTGATGCTGATGCTGGCAGCCTTTTCACTACTGGCCATCTGTACGTCTTCTTTGGAAAAGTGTCTATTCAGCTCCATTTCTCATTTTGTAATTGAATTGTTTGTTTGGGTATTGAGATGTACAATTCTTTTTTGGCTGATAACCCTTTATCAGATGTATTTCTGCCAAAAATCTCTGCAGGTAAATCTAGTTTTTACTATCAAGTGCCTCAAAAGACTTCCACCCACTACCCAATTCAAAGCCCCACGTTTCTAGTTCTTTCTGACAGCAGCTCCGCATATTTTCAATACCAAAATCATTATTAGCCTCTCAAGGCTGCTATAGAGAACTACTACAAACTGGTTGGCTTAAAACAACAGAAGTTTATACTCAGGCAGTCTGGGAGACTAGAAGTTGGGAATCAGTGTCGTCAGATCCACCTTCCTTCTCAAACTCTGAATAGAATCCTTCCCTGCCTCTTCCCAGCCTCTGATGGTGGTGACAGTCCTTGTGGTTCCTTAGCTTGCAAATGCTTCACTATGTCTCTGTTTCTGTGATCACACAGCGTTCTCCCTCTGTGTCTCTGCATCCAGTTTCCCTCTACTTCCTAACATGCCAGTCATACTGGGTCAGGACCCACCCTAATAGCCTCATGTTAACTTGACTACATCTGGAAATACCCTGTTTACAAATAAGGTCACATTTCCAAGTACCGTGGTTATGACTTCAAAATATCTTTTGGGAGATACAATTGTCCAAACCAGCCTAGAATTCCAAGTGACCCCATTATTTCAGCCATCTCACTAAGGCATTTGAGTAATTTTCCGATCAAGTCTTTCCTTTTTTTTTCACCCCCAATAAGGATCTGTGGGTCCTGTAATGAATTGGGTCATTCCTTGATAGATAACACAATTCTTTTTTTCTCCTGGACTTTGTTCACATCCCTTTCATTTAACAAGAAAGAATTGCCAGATCAGCTTTCTTCCCAGGATTCATATTATATATTGATTAGTTAATATCATTTTTTTCCCTGCACAGCTCAATGCAGCCAAGGAAAACACTCCAGAAGAACCAATGACTGATGCTTCACAGGAAAGAAAAGGGAACTTGCTTTTGTATGGCTAAGGCGCACTCTGAGTAATTTGGAGGAGAGGTTAGGAGAAGCAGGGATCAGTATTGGATTGGCTGTTATTTATGAATTAAGATTAAAAGAAGTGAGGGGAACCTAGAGACTGAGTATTATCATGTGGCGAGGGCAGCTTAGCAATTGGGTATCCCCAGTAACAGATGAGTCCAGAAATGTGGGTCTGGTACCATCATTGATAATAAAGCAGTCATCACTCAAAGAGGGGGTTGTTTTAGTCCCCAGCTGCAGTGTAACTTGCCTTTGAGGGGAAAAAATGTTCCCTGTTAACTTTGCAGATTGCTTTGTCTGTGTCTGTCCCCCCAGGCCTATTAATTGCAAGGCTGCTTTTCTCCATTTCAGTCTGGGTTGTTTTTTCTCTCTTCCATGCTCCTTCATGCCTAAAATTCTACACGGTGGAGATTGTTGTCAAATATCCTCACTTAGTGTTGTCCAAAGGTCATTGCAATTATCAATTTCTTCAAAAACCGTGCTCCTTTAAGGCTGTATTTTCATAGAGGAGTTTCTGCTTTTGTTTTGAAACCTTTTTTGTCTTTTGTTGGTGGTGGTTTTAGGAAGAGAATAAATTAAGAAATGCCTTCTTTCTCATACTTTCCTCAAGTGAAGAAATAGTTGTAAATCAGACAAATGTATGAACTGCAATCTTAGTAAATATTTATTCACCACAGAATGAGTTTGATAGGAATGTAATATAGTATATTCTGTTAGCAACTGCAGTGAACAAATAAACTGTGGAATAGAAAACCTAGTTATTTTGTTGATGTGTATATGTAATTTCTGCTTAACACATGTCTATATACAAGTAACACCTCTTTAGAAAATAATTTTATCACTATATCAGTTATTTTTACACAATCTGTGTTTTCCCACAGATAGGAAAATATTCCTTTGTCTAAGATGGTCCCCCTCACTCAAAACTGGAATTTTAGACTGAAATGAATATAAAAACTATCAATTTAGAGGAATGGCAAGGAGACGAATGCAGTTTGTTTTTAGGATTTTTGTGGATCTTAAAAATATCAGATGGAACTTGAGTTTATAAAGCACATTTTAAGAACAAAGCAGTATAATATGTTAAATTCTGTAACCCCAGCAATTTAGTTAAAAACTCTTTAAAACTAAGTAGAAACTATGACTGTTTAGAAAAAAATTGAATAATTTTAATAGAGATAAAAAAAGTCCACACATCCTTAGAAGTATAATAAAACTGGGAACTGCAAACATTTCACTCCATTTATATTTGTGAAATTCATTTTCTGGTACATGCATACAATAAATATTTTTCAAAATTTAATATGAACTTCTTTGAACTGACATCTTGTTTCTGGGAAATGCTGTGGTATCACATATACTTGTTACAAAAGCAATTACTGTGAGTGCATTTTCAAGTAACAAATATAAAACAGTTCATAATCACAACATGGTCTGAATGTTCATTCACGCAAAATTAAAACAGCAATAGCAAAAAGCAAAACAATCCAGTCAATTAAATGAAGTTAAGGCCAGTTTGGGGAAGATGCTTAGTATGGAAAATGAAGAGAAAATGTTCTTTTAAAAATGGAAGTTTATCTTTGGAAAAGAGTTGAGCTAAACATAGAGGGGGGAAAGGCATGAGCAATAAGAGAGTGGGTGAGGATAGAAAGTTATAGAAAGGAATTATTTTTATTTTAAACTATGTATTTCCAAGACTCTTATGTAGAAAGCATCGGATATAGGACTTGTCATGATTGGATCACTGGTATAAATTTTTTTCAAGCAGTGAGTTCCAAAATAATTTGACAGGAAAATTTGCTTATATCAGCATATAATTTGAACTAGAATCCACTGCTACAGATTTTTTAAAAAACAGAAAATAAAAAATTCTTGAGGAATGTAGAGAATTCTGAGAATTTGTAAAGCCTTACAAATTAAAAATCTGATGGAATATAGTTTAAGTACCTTTCAAATAATTTTAATCAGAAAACATTATTTTCCATTTTTAAACTATTCTAGTTATTTTGTTACCAATATTTAAAACAAATAAAATTTGAACAGAGGAAATGGGTGTCTAATGGATGAATACTAGAAAGCTCTCATTGTACCACTGAGGTCAACAAAACATTATTACCTTTATCTTCCCTATCGTAAAAAAATATATTAAACTTCAAGTTTAAAATATCAAAATCTTTTCATTTTATAACATTTTAATGCATTTTTACTACAGTTCTACAAATTTTCAGTGAGAGGCCTGCCTTTTTTTGAAACTGCAAAGCTGAGCAGCAGGGCATATATATGACTAGAAATTGCAGAAGTCATGTCCTCTGGTGACGGGAGGTGTATTTCAAGGTCTCCTAAGATCGAAGCCTGGTACAGTTTTTCCCTCAAGGGAATGAGAAACCACTCAGGTTTTCTCAACTAAGAATAAAGTAAAGAGGGCTGTCGGGAAAGTATCCAGCTATGTAAAATGAAAAATAGAGGCACTTATGGTTCAATTTTTTTGTTTTTTTAAACAGCTCTGGTATACTAATAGAGGAGAATTAACCTAAAGAAAATAGTAGTTATTTCAAATTATTTGCTTTTCCTAAGCCCTTATTCTGTTTTCTTATTACTAGGCAAGAACATCTAGGAGAGGTAGATAGTTCGTGGAGAACAGTTGTTTTTTGTTTTATTCAGTTTATAAGAAGCATCTACAAGATTAATAATGATGTTTACATTCATAGTAAGATGGTTGCACAAATAGGATAGCCTGGAAACAGTCCACAGATATACAATACTGCCTAACACATTTCTTCGGCACACCACTTTATAATTATTTTGTCCTTATCAATTGGTCCTCAGCAATAAGTTTCATCATTGGTAATGTCAGATGATCTATTTAATTTAGCCAGAGGAGAAACTACTCACTCACTGCCTGTAGAAGTTAAAGTGCAAGAAGAGTCTCAAGAATGAGCAATTTTATTAGTGAACCAAACACTACACTTGTTAGCAGGGCTCTGGGTCCATTTAGTTATTATATAAATGCATTACTCCAGTCATAAACTGTAAGTGTTAGTATAATGGCTTTTCTGAGTTCTGTGAACCTTTTTAACAAATCACTGAACTTAAGGGTAGAATTGGAGACTTTCCAAACTACAATGAAACTATCAATAACCACCATCTTGGTGGATACATCATGTGCACCTGAAAAAGCACGTTTTTCTGTAGTTATTAGATAGACTATTCTATAAATGTCAGTTAGGTCAAGTCACTTAATACTATTCTTAGTCCTTTATATCCTTACAGCTTTTCTAACCATTTTTCAATTATTGAGAAAATATTATTGATATAACCAACTTTAATTGTGAATGTTATCTATTTGTTTTTTTTCCTCATATATTTTGAAGTTCAGTTTTTAAGTGAATACACATTTATGATATATCTTGCTAATGAAATGACTCTTTGGTTATGATGAAATGCCCCGCCCCTTACTATTGGCAATATTCTTTGTCCTGAATTCTATCATTAGCATGTGCTTGTAATATATTTTTCTATCCTTTACTTTTAACCTAACTTGTATATTTACGTGTGTCTCTTGTAAACATCATGGTGGTCAATGGACTCTATCTCTGTAAAGACAGTGTGAGGATTAGCAGGGAGAATGTGGTAGTTTCTGTTCTGAGAGGGCATGTAACCACAAATCTTTTGGCAGAGTGATCAGCTTTTAGAAAAATGAACCACAAGCCCTATTTTTCACTCAACAAAGTGAATAGTCCTGGATGCAACCAAACCTGTCGTCAACCTAGTCTCTCAACGCCAAACATTCTTGTCTTTTCAAAAATCAACCCTGGGAAACAATACAAGATCTGACTCCATTTACAAACAGGACTAAAATCTCACTTTCCCACTTCTTGCTCCCTTCAGCCTTCCCACATCTTCCTTTTATCATTTTTCAGAAAAGGAGAGGATGGCCCAGAAAGATTCATTGATACAAAGTGAGGTAATAAGCCAGACTCCTGTGTCACTGTTGGGCTCCTGGCTGTCTGTACAGGGCACTTTCCTTCAAGATCGTTACCTTTATTGTGTATTTCCTCCTGAAAAATTTAGAATTCTTTTTTTAAAACATCCGTTGTCACTCCCCAAACCCTGAAACACACACACACACACACACACACACACAAACTCAAGCACATTTACTCTTATTATTACTTCTGTTAAGAAACTATTGAAGTCACATTAGACATTATAATCACTCTTGGTAAAACTGATCTCCAAGCTTGCCCTGGGTCATGTGTGCTTGAGGATGGAGAAGAAATTCAGCTTTCAATGTTGCTAATGACTTAATGTAATGTTACAGCTCAGAATTCTTATCTCAGCTATAAAAAGGTGTGTGTGTGTGTGTGTGTGTGTGTGTGTGTGTGTGTATGTGTGTGTAAAAACTATAATTCAAAGCAGAAGAAAAGATCTTCCATAGATAAGTGAAAACAGAGGAAAACAAAGCCAGGAGCAGGAAGAACAGCTTCCTGAACAGTCCTCTTTGCATGCTTTCATCCACACGGCAACCTTAGAAGATACACAGAAGCAGGGTGACGATTTTCCTGCTTTATAAATGCCCTGAGCATCCATGTGCTTAGTCCACGTTTATCCAGCTAAGGGGCAAAAGAATCATCTTTCTAACTCATGTCAATAAAACTCAAATATACAGGAAACTATGTGTTCTACTTTAGAGCACTGCCCTCTGTTGCTAACCAGCTAATTGACTTAAACCCAATCATTTAAAAAATACCCTATGTCACTGCATCCTCTGGTGTAAAAGCAGATATTTTTATGTTGATGATCCTAATCAGTTATCAAGTCTGTTAGTGTTGTAACGTTTGTCACATACAAAAATAATATTAGAAGTTTCCATGGGTAAATTACACAGAAAGCATATAGGAAGTGTAGGATTCTGCAAAGAAAATATGAAACCCTATTTCCTATGTAATGTATAATTCAGAAAAATATATCCAACTAAATCATTTTGGAAGACTGATACTCAATAAATAATAGCCACTGTGGTAAAAGAATCCAATAGTAGACAAATGGCTAGGTGACCTTTTTCTTTTTCCTTTTCCTTCTTTTAATTTAGCACTTTATTTGGAGCGTATTCCAGTTTGTAATCAGAAGAACCCGGTGCTGCTGCTTTATTCCTCACCAGTGTGGGTGGTTCTGGGGGAGGATAGCTGTCTGTCACAAGCACAGGGTGCCCATAGAATGCCCGAACATATAAAACTGCTCATTGTAAAGTGATTGCTTGGGTTTATCGGCCATGCACACACCGCCTGGTCGATAGACACTGAAATTTGAGTGACACAGTTACCGCTGACAGGCAGTATTTAAAACAACCCTTTAATACTTAATTAGCTGCATTAACTGAATTTTCTTAATTCTTCAGAGTAGGCACTTGGAAATCAATCACTGATTATATAATACTTCTTATTTTCAACATTATTCAATTATTACCAAATAAGCACTCACCATTCACCTCTTTACTACATATGTTTAAATATCATAAAAGTACATTTGTACTCAATTGGTTGTGACCATTTAAAATGCTAACATGTTAATACCTCCTTTCAATAGTCATTTATGAATACAGATGTCATTTAGATTTTGTTAAACCTACCCATGATAGGTTAACATTTTTATTGTAAAATTATATCTATTAATTAAAATCTCTGACATAATCAATCAATTAACATCATACTTGTATAGGAAGATGAATGAATATATTATCTGTCTAAACTCCATGAAGCATTTATAGGACTGCAAAAATTTTCTGTGCAATTTAAATAGTATATGAAATGAATAGACAGATTTAAAGTAGTTAGTAGTGATGTAGATTGTGGCAACTCAACACACTCAGAATTATTTTCAGTTGGTCATTGTATTTATTAATCTTTCCAAAAACTATTTTTAACAGGATACAGGGGAAATGGTATAACATTTACTATATACAAAAGTGATTATTTACACAACTCTCCCTGTATCCCTGTTAAAAATAGTTTTTAGAAAGATTAATAAATACAATGACCAACTGAAGATAATTCTGAGTGTGCTCAGTTGCCATAATCTACACCAAGTTTTTTATGCCCCATTCTTTTTATAAGTTTTACACTTTTGTTAAGAATAAAAAAACTCAATGTTTTAGGGGAATTCTCACAGGTGTACTGATTTTTTTTTCACTTTTGGAACTATATGGGATTACAACCTAATTAATACATAGCAGCTGTTGGTGCCAATATTTTCCTGACAGGATGGATTTTTGAATACTTGAATTGTCTCTTCATCTACTAGACTGCAAAATGACTAAAGAATATTACTGAAGGTTGGAAGGATCTGTACTAATTATCAATTAATCACCTTAAGTATTTAACAGCTAAAAATATTCATAGGACTGTAACAATTTATATTCAGGAAAGAGCTTTATTACAAGCACAAGTTATACTACAACAGCAAGAAAAACATATGCATTGAAAGAAACCCAAAGTCACAGATACAGATCTATCTTCTCACACCTTGGCCTTAACCCTTTCGGTGCTGAAAACTTTTTTTTCTCATGTCCCAGTGCTAAATATTTCATGCAGAATTTAGACCAAAATATGAATTTCACAAAGGATCAATTATAGTTGCAGTTTATGTTAGTTTCTTCCAACCTAAAACAACTAAATATCAAAACTTGCAGAAAACAAGTTTTTGTACTGAGCCTCTACAGTCGACTTCGGTCAGCAGCCACACCAAAACGGTTAAGAGACATACTGTCTCCTCCAGTACAGAAGCACTACCTGTGCGTATATAAAGTACCTAGGTGTCAGGAAGCCCAAAATCTGCTCATTGTGGGAGGATCTCTTATAGTGAGCGGGTTACACAGGCATATTCTAGGCACGTTCTAGGTATACAACCACCAATGATGTTTTTTCCACTCTCAACAACCTAGGTTAGGGGCACAGTCCCACAATACTGCCCTGAGACACCACTTGCAAGTGGGATATCCGAGTTCCCAGCAAATTTGGTAACTGCAAATTTGGAGGTTCCCATGACACCCTCCATTCAGATTCAATAATTTGCTAGAAAAAGTCACAGAACTCCAGAAAGTGCTATATTTACTATTACAGGTTTATTATATAAAGGATACAATTCCGAAACAGCCAAATGGAAAGATGTGTAGTACAAGGTATGAGACATGAGTGGTAACGAGCCTCCAGGCCTGCTACTAGCATGTCAATGTGCTGACCAAATCTGACTGTTGAAAAGAGTTTTTATAACTCAAAACCCAGCACCTCTCCTCTCCCCAGAAGTCAAGACGTGAAGACGTGGAGTTAAAAGTTCCCACCCTTTAATTATGTGGTTGGTTCTTTTAATGGCCAACCCCCATACTGAAGTTACCTAGGGGCCCCTCAATGAAGACTGTCATCTCATTAGCATACAAAAGACACTCTTATTATTCAGGAAATTTCAAGGATATCCGATGGTTGTCTAGGAAACAATCCAGCCATAAATGCCTCTATTTTTCATATTACATGGCTGGATACGTTCCAGACTGCCCTCATATACCAGTATATCCATAACATCCTTAACCATTGAAGAAACCCTTCATGCTCCATGAACATCAGGTACAAATCATAAATTTAATTATTTTTTACCAAACAATGCTGATAGACTGGTATGTCCTGCTCTGAAACAGCTCACATGGTTATAAAACATCATTTATGATTGTAAAATATTCATTTCTAGTTAATTTTTCTAACATTGGTAAAGCATCACTATCCTGCTCCAGGTAACTTTGGAGATAAAAATGTAATCAATCTGGTGGGCTGACATTAACCTGTACTATACAGGATGGATAATGAGAAGTCCACCAGCAAAGCTCCATTCATTCAAATTACATAAATTGTGTGTCCACAGAAAGTGTTAAAAATATTCTTCTTTTTATTAGAAGGTAGAAACATTATTCATCTGATCAAAACCAAAAATATCAAAAGCAAAAATATGATTTACAATCAGTGTCCACAACAAAGAGCAACAGTACAATAAGAATGCGTATTTTCTCATGGCCTGTTAGCTTGTAGTGTGAATGAGAACCCTGTGAGGTGGGAGCCAGCAGAGAATGCTGTGTTTAGCTTCCCATTTAATAGAACACAAATGCACCCCCGTAGACAGAGCACTCAGCATATGCTGATTGTGAGGAAAGTACAAATGAACGGAATCCTAAGTAAAGAATACTTAATTACATACGTGTGCAGGCATTGTTTAGTCGTACTAACAGAACTACTACCATGGGAAGAGGATTAAGCTGGGTAGTTTAATATCTTGTCAGAAGCCCTTGCAAATCACTTAAGCCTTATTAGATCTAGCCGATTTTATAATCGTGAAGCATTTATTTGTGGTGGACTACGAATAAGCTTTGCTACATATGAAAGCCTTGATTGTAAGGAAAATGAGGGCCTGGGTCAATTATTTGCAGAAGAGCAGGAGAGGTCCTCTACTAAAAGTACCTTTACCATCCATTTGTCTTAGGGCTTAAAGTGTCTGCCGTAATTCTGCTCCTCCCCCTCCCCTCCCCCTCCCTCTCCCATCTCCTCCTCCTCCTCTGTAAACACTAAAAACATCTATGAAAATGTAAACATTAGCTGAGAGGAGAACTCCATGAAGCCAAATCAGTGACTGACACCCTAAGGTACTTTAATACTTCCCTAGATGGGGGATGGGAACACTAGCTTGGTAAATTCAGACGCGGAAGAGAGAGTGACAATTACGTAAGATGGAAAACAAAAGCGGTTGACAGGAGAGCTGGAGGTAACGGAAGTGTGGGGGCTGAGGATCAATCTATCTGCTTCATTTTATCACCCAAAAGACATTGCATATTGAAATACAGCAACCTATTCCACTCTAAGACGAATCAAATGTGATGGACATTGCAACCCAAGTTAAATTGTTGGCTTATTATTCATAGTCCCATGTAAAAGACATTGTCTCCCCATACACCCCTGTTTTCTCTGTCCTTCCTTCCCAACTACGACTCTGGCCTTTCTGGGAAGTCTAGAACAATCTGCAACCCCCGGAAGGGAGTCCTCCATTTTATAAACTTGTCTCAGTAATTAAATTACCCTTGACAATTGATCTAGGTAAATCTAGCAAAATGGGATGCAATGGTGGGCAACGTAACCTGGGTGTTAAGCATCCTGAGGGATTGTGAGGAAGGTATTTTTACAAAAATAGATTGTTTTCCTTTGGCACTGCGGTATCTAGGTATGACACCTGCATGTGTTGGAGCCTGGCATCTGGCCTAAAGACAAAACAAACGTGGTAAGAATTGTAGAGGGGAAAGATGATTACAGAAAGTCTGGACTTACAATGGTTCAGCTTAAGATTTTTCAACCTCACTATGGTGCAAAAGCAATAAGCCATGATCAGTAGAAACTGTACTTTGAATTTTCATCTTTTCCTGGGCTAGAAATATGCTGTAGGCTACTATTGTGATGCTAAGCAGCAGCCAGCCACAGCTCCCAGGCAGCCACAAAATCATGAGGGTAAACACGGGATACTCTACCGTGTACTGTGTTGCCAGCATATTTTGGATACTGTGTTTTGTGTTTTCTCATCTCATCATGTCTACAAAAAGACCATCTGTGTCTCCTGCTTCTGGTGAGAGAAGAGGAAAGCAATTACTCTTGCGATGATGCTCAAGATAATGGCCCACTGGCAGGCTAATGTAAGTGTTCTGAGCACAGGTAAGGTAGGCAGGGTAAGCTATGTTTGGTAGGTTAGGTGTATTAAGTGGGTATGTTTCCATTTATGATGGATTTATTGGAATGCAACCCCATTGTAAGTCAAGGAGCATTTGTACTTCATTGTGCCATTGTCTTAAACAACCTTACAACAAACAACCTTATGTGGAAGAAAAAATTCCTTTTCTATTTAAGTTACTTAGAGTTGATTTTCTGTTATTTGCAGCCAACAAATTCTATGTTGTCAGATCCCAGGTATACTTTTCAGTTTTTCGTTTGACTAGAACTTAGAGAAAGAAGCTTTGATTCATTTACCTATGTTTTAATCCTTGAAATATATAGTTTCTGTTAAACTAGAGACTCATTCCTTTTTTTCCTGCTTCACTATACACACTTCTAGATCTCCTTTTGTGCAATCAGTAAAAGATCCTCAGAGCTTAGATCCTGGGCCTCTTTTCTTTTTTCCTACACTTCCTCCATAGTTGATCTTATTTTCCTTGGCTTTTAATGCCATCTATAGCCTGATTGCCCTCACATGTATCTCTCTGGTATAGACCCTGAGATCTAAGTCCTGGGTACTGGATTTTTTTTTAATCGTGCCCAGTACTCAGATATCTCACTGAGATACCACTCTGATGTTCCACAGGTCTCTCATATTGAAAAAGTCCCAAATTGAGTCATTAGTGCTACCAACTAAACTATATCTTTTGTACTAAAAACCTCAAACATGCCTAAATGACACTGATAATTACCAGTCAGTCAATTCAGAAACCTGGAAGTCATTCTTGACTCATGCCCTACATCCATTCTACCAGCAATATATTTTAAGTCCATCTACCTCTGTCCATCTCTACCACCGTTATGCCTCCTTGGTTGAGGGCATCAATCTCAATGACCTAATCAATACAACAGCCTCTTAATTGATAGCCCCATGTTGGGCTTCTTACAATCCATCTCCTATGATGCTGCCAGAATGTTGTTTTCAAAATAAAGCCAGATCCTCTGCTAAAAGCCTCTTTCTTCCATGCCATTCCACTCTACTTACACCTAAAACCGAAGTGTTTTAAGGTACTGAGACTATCACATAATCTAGACCAGCTGACCTCTCCAGTATTTTCTCGTATGATTCCCTGACTCACTCACTATACTCTAGACACCCTGGTCTACTTTTGTACTTCCAAAGAGACAGATTTTTTTTCCCTTCTTAACTATTTATTGGGGTTAATTCCTATTCATCTCATAGGGTTTAGCCTGAATGTTACTTCAAGTGATGACTGCCAAAATCATCTCATCTCAATTATAACCTTACCTTATATTCTCATGAAACTATTTCCTTTTAACAAATATATGCATGTATACATAATACATATGTATGCATAAATATGTATATAATACATTCATACACACACACACACACACACACACAATGTTGATCTATTTTATCTTTCCTGAGAAAGTAAACTCCAAGATAACAGGCCAAATGCCTGTATTCTCCACATTGCACCTAGCACTGTACTTGAAACCTAGCCACGTAGAAGAAATTCAGTTTTCAAAAAGTTTTAGGCAAGTGAGAGGGGTCATAGAAAGAAAAATGAGCACATCCACACAGCTACGCTTGCAGTATCTAGACAACGAAAACGGTGCTAGTAAATGGGGCTGGCCTACGATAATGTTAGGCAGAGAAAAACAGCTCTTACACTCTTTCCATGTTGGCCTATTGATATGAATATCCCTTCACCTTTAGCTATTATTAGATATAAAATACAGTTAAATACCCACAGACAGAATAGTATAACATTTATCTCATATGAGTAATTTATGTTTATAGCCACCATGATACCTTTACAATTAAGTACATTAGTATTAAATATTGATTTTTCTATAAATTAAGTACGATAGCTGACTCCTACAGATTATTTGAATGATGCTGCTGAGAAGAAGCAGTGTAGTGGAAATATTATGCTGCTTACATTCTCTCAGAGCTAAATTTGAAACCCAGGCCTCACAATCACTAGTTACCAATTTGGGGAAAGGCTATCTTTTTGTACTTGTTTTGTCACTTATAAAAATAGGGCTGCATTTCTCCTGGCAGGGCTTTTTATGGTGTTTATAAAAGACGGTATGCAATAGTAAATGTCTCAAGTCCTGGCAGAGTATCAGGAGCTACAACGCTGCAGATGATCAAAAGCTAGTGATGTAATCTTATTGTATTTTATAGTCTAATTTGTTAATGAAGTGCATGCAACATTTTCAAGAGACTGGAGAACTAGATGTATTGTATTTGCTAAAAAATCATTTGTGTGGATATGAAATCTGAGCTGGGAGGTTGGGAAGATATTTGAAAAAGCCAAAAGAATAAGACAGAATTTCAATGGTTTATGACTTAGTTTGAAATATAATTATATTGATCTACTTATTGAAAAAATTACTTCCCTACAGTGAATCTGTCAATAGTTTCCCAAATTTATATTCTTTTATACTGTTACTTTTCTTATAGTGCAATATACATGACAAGTTTTGCTTCTGTTTCTACAGTCTCTTGGTCCATCTGCCTGCTAACTCATTCTCAAATTTATTGGTAAGTTCTTTACTACCAGAGAATAAATGCTATAACTCATCTATGCATAAACAAGGATGACAATACCCAGAAAAGTCGACTTTAAAAGATCAGAATTGAACAGCAAAGACTTTCTAATACTGAAGGGCCACATGAAAAGTGATCTTATCTATTGGACTTCTTTATATACTTGTTCTATCTTTGCAGCCAAGCAATAATGATGTACCACTTGCCATTTTTTAATATTCCTTTTAAAATGCTATAAAATCATAAAATTATCAATAGAAGGAATATCATCTATAATACCTACACAAAATGTGTGCAAGTTTAAATAATACACATACTCATTTTCCACCCATGCTCAACTGCACACGTCATTCATGGGCCACAATAATATTTATCAAATGAGATACGAACAAGCCAAATCTTCCCCTTCTTTACCTGTTCTTAGTTCAACTACGAAACCCTCAGCTCCAAATCTGAAACTCAAACTATTCCAAATCCTCTCTTTCATTTGCCAATTTCTGTATAAATCATGCTTACAAGTTCTTGCCATCCCATTTCCATAATACCACTCTCCAATAATACTTTCTAGAAAAATAACATTTAAAAATTTTGTCCTCTTTGTTCATTTATTTCTTCGCTTTGCTATAATTTTTACTCTTAGAAAACAAGATTTGGAAAATAATCTTTATTTTGATAAATCTATATTTCTTTTTTTCTTGGTCTACTGCAATACATTTTATCTTTGGGAGCATTTTATAAAAGGATAGATAGATAGATAGATGATGTTTTTCTTCTCCCTTGTAAAATGTATTTGAAAATATGACACCCTCAAAAATGATCCATGTGATAAATTTTAGCATTAATATAATAGGAAAATGCAAAAATATAAAGAAGAAAAATATGAAAAGTAAAATATGCCTAATGGAATTAAGGCTTTATTTTTAGGCAAATCTTATGGCTGGATACAAACCTATATTCTGAGTACTTCATGGGATTCAAAATTATACATACAACTTTACCTACTATGCTGCTTAGACCAATTACTCCTATAAACTTTAAATGTTATTTTTTGTTTCTGCTAACCTGCATAGCTTACTCCTAATGTTTGCCCTTTCTTAAACATAGTTTTATTCCTAACGTGATGCACACCTGTCTCTGTCTCTTTCTGTCCCTCTCCAGATTAAACACGTTATTCAAAATGCAATTTTTTGAGGTGGGAAGGTGGATAACAGTGTATTGGAGGTATGCAAGAAGAAAAAAAATCACAAGAAAGATAAATTTTCTATGTAAAATTTTGTAAGGATACGTTGCCTCTCCCATTTTCACAAAGTCACAGAATTCTTTACATGGGTCACATTCACAATTCAATTGGATATAAGCAGGGAGTTAGCCACAGCTCACTACACACTTCATTACATTATCTGATTGTGCTTAAATTGTTTTCAGTTAATTAAAGGAACAGATTATTTGTAGGGACTCTGGGAATAACAATACTTTCCCACAACAACAGTCAGATTTGCCTGTTCATCTGTTTTTAAAGTTAAATCCTTTTTCAATCTCAGTATGAAATTTTTAACAAAGCTTCACTTGCTCTTTAAGACTGTGTAGAATGCTAGGTAGTCACACTTCACACCCAAACCAAGAAGAAGACTTGAAGGCTAATCCCTAATAACTGCTTCAGGCAATACACATGTGAATTTTAGACACCAAAAATAAGTTCATAGTCTCCCTCCTCTGGTCTTTTTAAATAGTTTTTAAAAGATATAAAACCATAACTATTTATAGTGTTTCACCTTCAGTAAGTATTAAATGACTTCAATAAAACAAAGTGGAAAATACCTCGAAAATGTTCTTACTCCGGCTACCTACACGTGTAAGAGGTGCATAATAAATCATCAGCAGTAAAGCTCTTACAGAAAGGCTAGGTGAAATTTGTCTTTGCTGCTTCATTAAACACCCTTTAGTCAATCGTGACACCATCTGGCATGAGGCACCATTTCTCAACTCATTCCATAAGACGTGAAATGGGCACAAAATTAATAGTCTACACGTAAAATAGGCATGACGTGGTCAAATAAATTTAGGACACCAGGAAAACAGTTGAGTAGAAGTAAACAGTTTTTCTAACAAGATTTCTCAAAGCTTTCAGTATATTAATTTGAATTATGCCCCAAGAATGAGAGGGTACGTACAGTTTCCCAAAGTAGATGGAGGGGCAGTTGTATGGACTACATAATGAGGGAAACTTGAGCACAGATCCTGGTTTATCTTGTTCCTCCACGTGTTTAGGTAGAAAAATGTCTCTGAACCTTAGTTTCTTCCTTTGCTGTACAATGCAATGGATAAGAGACAGTCTCTAGAGATATTCACTAATACTCAGAACCCAGGGCTCTCATTTATTTGCTGGAGTTCTTAGGCAAGTTACTATAACCTTTTTGTATCTTAGCATTTGTTTCCTTTTGAAAAAATAAAGATAATATTATCTACTCCCAGATTTATTGTAAGGTTTAAATTGCTTAAAAGTGATAAAGTACCTAAGGAGCAGGTGTGTACTAAATATGATTTTCTTTCTCTCCATCCCCATCATTCTCACACCCAAGAACTCAGACCATGTGGTTTACCTTGGTCTTTCCTGTTTTGCCTTTTGCCCTTGGGAGTAAATCACAACCTACATTTTTTTAACCTCCTCACTCCGTTTCCTTATTATTTTCAGAATTATCCACCTTATCTTGTCAGCAGCTGGTATTTAGGTAAACTGAATCCTATCAGTATGTTATGAACTCTGCATGTTCATGCCCCACCCCCCATTCAGATTCACATGCCATTAAGGAGACCTTAAAGAGCAGCAATGACACAAGACAATTCAAAGTGCCCACTAACCAGGAGAGTAAAAGGTACCCTCTAGCAAGCTACCAACTGTGTTTTGTGAGGCTAACCTTGCCCTTGGCTGTTCATCTGATATTGTCCAATACTGTGCTTCCTTCTGAGAACAGGCAATTTATATATAACAGATGGTATAAGAGGAAAAAATACTGGAATGAGAATAAGGCATGTGGGTTCTGTTTTTCCTCCACAGATTCTGGCTTCAGTTTCTACCTTTGTCAAAACAGTAAGTTAAGCTAAGGTATTTCTCAGCCGTGAAATTTAACTCATACCTACATACAGTGTATAGAGTAAAAAGAAAGAATTCTATTAATGATAATATATAATATTTTTCAAAATGTTTGAATAAACTACATCACAACCATTTTAAATGTGAAGTCTAGCATTCACGTTATTTAATCTTTTATCCCTATCAGGATCCTCCTTTCTAAATCAAACAGACATACTTCAGCTCTTAGTAGTTTTGACCTCTGTACAACTTTTGACAGTTGGTTATTGATTGCTGCCTTGTAACATTTTCTTCTCCTTGATCAGGCATGTCATAATACTGTCCTAATTTACTTTTATTCTTCAGGTCATTCCTTCTTAGACTTCCACTCTACATTCTCCCATTCTGATTACCTATTCTTTGGAGTTCCACCTTTGGTTATCTTTATACATGCCACTCCCTATGCCACTATTAATACATAGGTTCATTAACTCATGAAATGCTATTTCAGTGCCCTATTTATTCAAAGTGTCATGATAGGCATAGAAAGTGGTTCTAAAATAAATATAGTCCCTGAACATACACACACTTACAAAATGTGGTATATTACATTGAATTGGAATGAGGAGCTACTTTAAAGTGATTAGAGAGGCTAATGGAGAAAAAAAATCGATGAGGAAATTCATGGAATATCATACATCAGTAAGTGTGAGTCATAAAGCAAGTCTCAAAAATGTCATATATATGAATGACATATAAACATTCTAAAAGTCACTCAAGATTGATATTGATTAAGAAAACACAAATTAAAACTTTAATAGGATGTCACTATATAAACACCAGTAGGGTTAAAATATAAATACACAACCGTTAATGATATTATATCATAGCAAAGATACTGAACAACTGGAGCCTCATGCACTATTGATGAAAGTATAAATGTAAATTGTTACAATTGCTTTGAAACTGTTTGATGTGATATACTATATTTGAACACGATCCAACACTCCCATTCCTGGATGTGAAACAAACAGTAATAGATTTACATGATCTAGAATGTATACTGATGTTCACAGCAACATTATTTATAATAGCTCCAGACAAGAAAAATGCTAATGTCTATCAGGAGTTGAAAGGTGAAATAAATTATAGTATACTATGAAATATCACTATATAATGGAATACTATACAGGAATAAAATTAATAAATGACATCTACCACAACCCAATGAACAACTCTCACAAGAAAAGTTTGAGCGAAAGAGTCCACTAAAGGGGCTTACTGACTGATTCACTTTGTACAAAGTTATAAAAAACAGGAAATATATATTATTTGAAGTAAAAATAGTGGTTAACCTTTGGGGAGAAGGGAGAGGTTATGAATGGAGAATAAAAAGGGCCTTCTTATATGCAGGTAGTATTTTAATTTCTTGATCTGGGTACAGTTCAATTTGAAGTAATTTGCTGAGTTGTAATCTTATGATATATGCACTTTTCTGTATATTTTTTATATTTAAATAACAAAAAATCTTATCTAGATATTTCAATATCTTTCCACAGCATAAAATCTTCCAGGGCTCTTAGTGCCTTCAGGATTAAATCAAGACTTCAAAAGGCTCTTCAGATTGTCTTCTCAGTATCACTTCACCTTTCCTATAGAGATACCCTGTCCTCTAAACACACAAAACTGCTTGCCATTCCAAGAATAATCTCTTTTGTGATTTTGCCTTTGACATACTGTTTAGAATCTATAAAATGGCTTTTCCTTGTCCACTTAGCTAATTCTACTCACGCATAAAGCTCCATCCACCTCCTCCAGAAAGCTGTATACTAAGTCTGACAATTAAGTTCGCAAACTTGCCACCATGCACTTACGTTGGCAGCACTGTACAAACCACTCAGTAAGGTGTCATAACTTTGATGTGTCTGTGTCTCACAGCTGCGTCCGTGCTGACATGTTGTGGTGTCTTGCAGAATGGTGTTTGTTATTGTCTTTGTGTGTTTTTCTGTGCCATCTCAAGAATGTCACAGCTTGAACCAGAGCAATGAATGAACATTAAGTTCCTTGTTAAACTTGGCAAGAGTGGAAGTGAAATCAGGGACATGTTAGTCTGAGTTTATGGGGAAAATGCCATGAAGAAAACAGCAGTGTATGAATGGATTAAACAGTTTCTGAGGGGAGAGAAATCATCACTAATAAAGAGAGGTCAGGGGAGTCAGTAACAAGAAGAACTGATGAAAACATGGCAAAAGTTCATCAAATTGTACATCAAAATCATCGGCTGACTGTGAGAATTCTAGCAGACCAAGTAAACATCAATAGAGAAACAGGAAAATCTTAACTAAAAATCTTGGCCTGAGAAAGTGTGTGCAAAAATGGTCCTGAAGGAGCTCACCCATGAACAAAAGCAAAGGGGAGTCGAGGTTTGCCAAGACCATTTGGAGAGGAAAGACCATGTTTTGGGCCGTGTTATCACTGATGATGAAACATGGGTGTACCAGCAGGACCCTAAAACAAAGCGTCAAAGTGCACAATGGAAGTCAGCCAATTCTCCACGATCAAAAAGTTCTGTCAGTCCAAATCAAGAGTCAAAACGATGTTGCTAACTTTTTTTGCTATCAGAGGGATTGATCATTATGAACTTGTGCCAACTGCACAGTCAACCAAGTTTCCTACATGGAAGTGCTGAAAAGGCAGCATGTAAAAGTTGGGCAAGAATAACCTGAACTTTTCGCCAACAACTCATGGCTCTTGCATCACAGTGCACCAGCTCACACGGCACTGTCTGTGAGGGAGTCTTACCCAGTACACACATAACTGTATTGGAGCCCCCTCCCTGCTCACCTGATCTGGCCCCCAGTGACTTTTTCCTTTACCCTAAGTTAAAAGAAATATTGAAAGGAAGGCATTTTGATGACATTCAGAACACCAAGGGTACTATGATGACAGCTCTGATGGTCATTCCAGAAAAAGAGTTCCAAAATTGCTTTGAAGGGTGGACTAGGTGCTGGCATCAGTGCATAGCTTCCCAAGGGGAGTACTTAGAAGGTGACCATAGTGATAGTCAGCAATGAGGTATGTAACACTATTTCTAGGATGAGTTCATGAACTTACTTGTCAGACCTCATATGAATACCCAGCCTAGGTTAAATTTCTCTCTTTTATAGTATTCTATGAGGACCTTCTCATGCCTTGATATGAGCTCTTACAGCCATTTTAAATTATCAGTCTATGTATCTATCTTTCCTTGGAAATTGTGGCTCGTGTTCAACTCATGTGCCCCAGTGCCAAGCATAATACTTGGCAAATACTAAGCACTTGATAAATATTGTTGATTTAAATTGTCTAACTGGTTAGCTGAAAAACACAGCTTCAGTTGTAAACCCCAAAAAACCCAGCTTGTTTATGCATATTCATTAGTTGGGAAAAAGGGGGCTGGAAAGGAGAGATTAACTAAAACTTACAATGAAATAAAAAATCAAATTTATACTATATAATTATTGAAAGTTAAGGCAGTTTTTCTAGTTCACTCAAATCACTTGCCCGTCACTATTCCACTAGGTAGGTCTAAATGGGTTTTATGGAAATCAGCATTGTTTTGTTGTGGGGCATTAGAGAATATCTTACTACTAACATGGGCAATATAACATTTATAAATTCACATTAGTTCTGTATCTTTTCTTAACCTTTTTCAGAAATTAAATTACAAACAAATGTGACCCAGATTTGCACTCATCTTATTATGCTTTTAATTTCTTGAGAATTCTTGTCAGGGCATATAGCTATCTATACATAATGATCATTAATGAATAAATTTGAAAGTTCTTATGTGTTATATCTGCCAAAGTAAGGTTTCCAAAATGCCATTTCATATTTACAAAAAAAAAAAAAAAAAAGAGAGAGAGAGAGAGTGATAAGTAAAACCAGCAACAAATCCTCTCACTGCAAGTGACACGATGAGACTCCCTATAAACTGATAGCAATGACACTGAGCCTATTAGAGAGCAAAGATCCTAACAGTATCTCTGCACGTGGTAACCATCTTTGATGAGAATATATTTTAATAGAACTCAGGCATCTTTAAATCTCACACAAAAACAAACAAAGTCTCTATAGATTTAAAATGCATTTTACTTTGCAGTAGCATTCTGTAGCAGATACACAGATACAGCACCTTAAGAAAAACTGGTTATTTGTTCTTCAATGTCTTTCTTCCCAAACATGTTAGCTACTAGGATTCTTTGATTGTAGATAGAGAAAGCTTATACATAAAAGAGAAGTTCTGTCTAAAGGCTATAGATCTGTCTTTCATATTCTAATGACTACCTGGCGTGGGAAGGGAAGGAGGGGACCCCTGTGATGACACAAACATGGATCTAAAAACTGCTGAGAAGCAGAAACGGGGTCTTCTGCTTCTATGCACACCTCCTTCTATTCTGTTTCTTCCTACAGACTGGCTTCTGCTGCCCACAATTCCATCTGATAGACAATGTCTCTTAGAAGCTCCTACGATTATTCGTTATCCATGCATATATAAAGAGGCTGACACTGTTTTACTCTCTTACTACTGACTCTCTGCGTATGTATGCGTGTATAACTATAACTATTATTTATATATGTAACATATGTATGTTTAACTGGGTAGATCATTTTATATCTAGGTGTAATTCTTCTCAAGGCACATCTCTTATGGCATAACGGGGACTTGTTTGAAATCAAATATATATATATATATATATATACACACACACACACACACACACACACACATATTTGCATGTGTGCGTGTGTCTGTGATATAGTGTATATCACAGGCTCATTTGCACATACCCACCATGTGAAAGAAAAGCTAACTTGCCTTGCTTTGGTCAGGAGTACAGTTTTGGACATAGCACCTATGATTAGATGACTAGTATGACTTAGTAAAAGCATAGCTTTTACACCCCCTCTCCAGTCAGTAGGGTGTCAGGTTATCTAAAAGGCAAAAAGACAAGTCTAAACAAAATGCCAGTAAATGCCTATCCTATTAAGTCAAGGACAAAAGCTTTGCTAAGAAAAGAAAGCTCTACATGCTCTGAAAAATTAGTGTTGACATTCAACAAAGATTAATCACCCGAAAGAATCATTAATTATTTATAACACTATATTTGCCCTGAAAATGACACATTCCTTGTCTTACAAGATCATACAGATGATTTAGGATGGGACTAATTCAGAAAGATTCCCAATCTCAAACAATAGATTTTTCATTGTCCTAAGAGGGAATTAAGAGTAACAATTACAATGGGAAGCCTATCTTTAAACATCTGTAAGGTTTACCTTACCGATACCTAATAATACAGGATTTAACAGTTAATTGGCCAAAACTATTAGAATTCATCCTATAATTTCAACCTACCGGTATAAAAAATCTGTCATTTAAATACCTAATAAATTTCATATTATTTGGTTAAGTTAATAAAATCAAACATCCACCTATTTGAGTTAAGGTGGGGTACATCGAATATAGTATTATTATAGGAGGATATTTCAAATGCAATTAGAGAACTTGATGGAATTTCATGTGTAGAGTGGTATTTTAAAACATTTATTGATCTTATCAATAGACATAGTGGGAAGAATTCAGGTGAATAAAAACATGGAATATAAGACAATTGTTTCACTTCAGGAAATGAAAGTTTTGAGTTTATATTACAGCTAACAATTTGACTTGATTGGATCTATTGAAAGAACCAAGGATTTAGCAGTTTCCCAGTTAAGGTTATCTTTTTATAAAAAGTAAATACTTTTGAAATATTTTCTTCTTTCATATATATGTATATTATATCATAATATATGTGTATATATACATGTAATGAAGACTTTATTCATTGAGAAGGATTATATGTAAATATATATTTACATATTACTATTTTATAAATACTGTAACTGTTTGGATATATTTAACTTGATAGTTCATTTGATATCTATACCTCTCCTACTTAAGGAGATACATCTCCTATTGGACTTATTTAAACTCAAAGTATTTAAATAGTGGATAGAAAATGGTACATGCCACTATTTCTTACTTTTCACACATTCATGAAGCTAAAAAATTTTCAGAGAACATGGATTATAGATGGATGGCTGGATAGATGGATGAATGGTCATAGTTCTTATATTGTTCAAAAGTGTTTTTGTCTTGGCTAAAAGTACAAGAAAACATCAACATAGACAGAGATATATATTTAATTGTTAAAAAAGTAATTGGAAATAAATGAATGTAGAAGTTAATCTAAAATTAGCTTATATATTATTGATACATAATCTCCCATACATAAAACAGAGCAAATTAAGCAATGTTCTTTGACATTGCAACTGCCCTCTTCTCGTTAATACTATTGTTTTAATCTATTTTCTGTTTCATTGATTCCTACCATAAGCAAGGAAGTAAACTTATTATACTTAATTTAATTAATTTAATTTCAAACAGTTGCATATGGCTACTTAAATAAAGTATTGAAGAGTTCAGGACCCAATTATTTTCATTCTGTCCCCAAATAAACCATCTGAGAATCATGCAATATTCTGTCTAGAAAGGCATTACATATGTATGGAAATGTGTCCAGACCTATCTTCTTGCTTCCTCTCAAATGTTAGATTTCTTTTCTCATATGTTATTTTCTTCTCTTGGCATTATTCATTAATGCAAAACAATGAATTATGTATATACATTTCAGCTGCTTAAATGGAAGAAGTTATTTAAAACATGTGACCATGCTTTCTTAAAATGGTTTCTAACCTTTACATTTAGAAAACAAGCTAAGAGATGACATTTGCAAACATTTTCCAAGATGTTATTAACTATTTAAGGTATGCTTTGTATAGTATTTAACAAAAAGTGACTCCTCTTTGCAGCAAAGAAAATTGGTCTTACTTAAAGTATAAAAAAAAAAAAATTAGGCCTCAAGTGTGTGTTCTGTGATCTCACCTGTCAAAAACAAGTAATTTTCATACAAAATTTAACAGCATCTCATACAGAGTGTCTACCTCCATCCTGCTCAATGTGACATCATGGGTAGAACCAGCCACCATGCTCCTCTGCTCACATGTTGACTGGGCTAATACTAAGGTTCCACTGTTGCAGCCACAGAGACTAAAGAAGAGAAAAATATCATTTAATTCTCTGCTCCTAGATTTGCTTTTTTGCCATGGCACCTTCTTCTCACACTGCCCACTCTTGCCCAGCCCACAGAATCACAAGAAAACTTGTCTGAGGTGTGAGAGAATTGAAGTACTAAAATCACACATAGGCATGGTGAATCTTATAGACAGTGGTGGCTCCTCCAGCTTACCTGGTACTTGGCATTTGGAAAGCAACGTACAGCACAATTGTACATTGCACAGACCGTAGAGTCACACAAACGTAGTCTCAGTTGGCTTGGATATTTTACTGTATTTACTGTCACATTGGGAAAGATATTTAACCTTTGTGTGTCCAAGTTACCCCATGTATAAAATGAAGCTATTAACAGCTGCCTCAGGGGATGATTATTAGGAAAAGGTGAACAGCACATGTCAGTTTGTTACGCAGTTCCTGGCGTTGTCTCCACATCACAGTTACTGCAATTTTTAAAAGGACAAATTAATGTGTAGCTGCAATTTAATAACAATAATCTTGGAAAGTGCTTATCATCTAGTTGGACTTTCCCTCTTAACAACCTGTGTTGACTTCTGCTCTTCATTGAAATTGTAAGCCCTTTCCAAACACAGATTACTTTTACTGCAGTTTCTGTTTAACTGACTGAATACAAACTGAGGAACAACCTTCACATCACTACAACTGCACTTCTTTTTCCCTCAAACAACACCGCTTTCATCGTTTCTCGGATTTTGGCTAAGATCAAATATAACACTTTCAGGATTTCCCTTATTGATGAAGTACTGGCATTCATTTGTTGATGTAATCTTTCAATTCTTCTTTTCTCAAAATCAGTATCTAAATCATATAAATTCCCCAACTCTGAAATGTCTTAGGTCCAATATCATCTTCCTATTCCTAAAGCTACTACCTTATTACATACTATTAATCCCCTTACTAATGTCATTCTCATAATCTCCTAAGAGGTTTCTTCTGTCTCCATTGATGACCCCTCCCAAAGGACTCAAGTGACCATACATATAATGCAATCTGATCATGCCACTGCCTTGAAAGTTTGTTATCATGCCTGAAAGTTGGTCATGATTTCCATCATTTATATTATAAAGCCCAAACTCCTAATCACTGCACACAAAATTGTTCACATTACAGCCTTGCCTTTCTTCCAGACCCACTTCTTACAGTGCTTTCTATTCCAGCCTTCCAAAACTACCTAGTAATCTTCCAACTTTTGAATACCAAAATATATATAGAGTCAAAAACAGAAGGAAATGTTTGTGATAAGAGTATAAATAGCTTGTAAATTCTGATAGAGGCTAGATGTACATCTCAGGTCACAGAGAATAAAGCTCTGAACTAGAAAATCTTCATTAAGTTATATTGATACGTGGTCTCTAATGTCTGCCTCCCGAAGTTTGCTCCATTATTTTCAATTTGTTGACATGATTTCTCTGCTCAGCTCATCTTTTACATGAAACAGCCTGCCCTCAAGCCAGAGTTCTATACAAAGTGCTTTCTATTCCAGAGCCTATCATAGATAGATTGTTCTGCCATGTGTCATTGAGTTAAAAAATCTACCTCAACTCCTTACTACTTGGGCAAAATTTCAGGTCAATAGTCAGGTTATGCATTGGTTTCTTTAAGTCTTTTTGTCCTCTACTAACCAACCAGTGTCTTCCTCTGTGAAGAAAAACAACTGGGCATTATTTCCTTAAGAGTAGGGTTGGAGGAACTCTAGCAGTTTAAACTACAAATGGTAGCGGAGTGGGGAAGGCACATTGACAAACATATCCAAACCTACTCAAAGACTCAGGGCTTCCACATGAATACACTTTTATCTCCCAGTCTGCTGGAATAGTTTTATCCCTCATCTTTCAAAATGTTATAAGCTTCTTAAACACAGGGACTGTGTCTTGCTTATTGCATCTTCAGCCTAAAATATACTAGACAATCTACAAATAGTTGTTCAATAATGAATACATATACTCCTGTTGCCTCCCTGTAAGTTCTTAACTGTCTCTTGAAAACATGGCCTGTCCCTCCCTTACACCCCATTATAATACCTTTTGTGTATACCTTTATTAGAAACTAAAATACTGATGTATTGATTTGATTTCATTACTATAAGCTCCTTAAGAAAACATCCTAATTTATTAATTTCTAACAAAATTTCCGAGCCAACGAGGATGCTGAAAAACGTCTGTTGAATGAATAACTGAATTAAATTGGGCAACTTAAAAAGCACTTCACACTCCTAATGGATTTTGAATTCCTTTTGGATTCATGCTTCCTTTTCATGATAGCAGTATTTTAGGTAAGATTATGTGGCTCACCAGGAAGCAGAAATAAGGAAACCTGCACAAACCTTGTCACTGATCAGAACAGGCCTTACGCCTCCAAGCTAAACCATTTTTAGCTCATCAGTACTCCTGCTTTTGTTAGTTTTTCACTAGAGAAACTGGTCTTCAGCACATTCATATTCATTGAAGCACACTGGAAGACTTTGCTACAGGTCATGATATAGAACTTTCACTAATTTGCCCCAAGGAGACAATTACTAAAAGTTTCTGCAGAATATACTAATTGGCTCTGTTTCTATACTCTTTTATAACAGCACACATAATCCTTTTGTTTGGAGATCATCTAAAGCATATATCATACGCCAAAGACAATCAGATGTATTGTTCTTTCATTTTCTTAATGAATTCTACCACATTTTTTCTTTTCCAGTAAATTGCAAATGAATCTCAGTTTGGAAATTAATTCTAAAGAAAAGCAACTTTCCAAGCATGGAAATGTTAAATATTAATTTCAGTGTATGACCATCTGTCAGGGTTAATGCCCATCAGACATCTCTTCCCTAATGACTTTTTTCTGTAGCCAATGAAAAGTAGTTTTTGAACTTCGAATAGTGGCAAATTCTTTGTATACTTACCACTTTGTTTTCAAATCTTATTAATTTTCTTCAAGCCATAAATATTTGTATATTAAGAAAATTATCTATATAGAATAAAGTAGCATGTGAAATTCTCTAAATGTCTCTTCCCTAGAACACTACATGAACCCTAATGAACACTACAATTTTTTAAATAATTTGTTTTTAACATCATTTAGGGTTGTCTAACATCTTACATTTGCCTAATGTTGTTAAGGTTGCCTTAGAGTTTAAACAAATTTAATTGAATACATCAACTGAAGTGTTTTTTGGGTTTGTTTGTTTTTTTTTAAGTATCAAAATTGTCATCTCTAACTTGCCTGTGTTGATGCAGAGTTATCTTAAATGTGCAATACAGACAACAATTCTCTGCATTCACCTTTAATAATTATAGTGACAGCTCTCTAATTTGTATGTATTTTGTCTTTTCTGCTCTCATATGGCAGTGAAGTGGCTAATTGTTCTCCAAAATAGCCAATTATATCCACAGTTAATTAACTGCAATAATTATCTATAGGACTTCTCTGTGTAATAGAAACTTTCAGGTATTACAAGTGAAATTTGCTTCATCTTTTAAAGTGTGGGATGTGAGTGTATTAAATGCGTCAAACATATACTGTTACTTATGGAAGTTCACTCTATTGATTATAACTGAGGCCATGGGAAAGAGGTAGGAATCATTTGGGACCAATTTGCTTTAACTTTTCTTTGCAATGATAGTCACATTCATCACATTCTTCTTTTGAAAATGGTGTACACTTACAAGTAACAGAATACAACTGAGGGTGAAAACAGATAATAGCCTGGACCAAGCAGTAAAAGCAGAATTCAGTTGCTCTTTTTACTTCTCAAGGGAATCCTGGAGGAACTCAGTGTGGTTGAAGTAATGCCCATCGCTGCTTCTAGCACATAAAAGGTCATTCCCAAAGCTGGGATTTCCTCACTATAAAGGTCTTAGAATCACAAGGCAATTTTGAGTTATTAGGAACAGGAAGATATACAAGTAGCCCAACAGTACAAGAGAAAATGTTCTACATTATTACCCATAGGAAACATGCAAGTGAAAACCACAATGAGATATATTTTCTACACATTAGGATGGATATAAGAAACAACTTAAAAAGAAAATGGAAAATAAGGGTTGGTAGGTTGGGATGAAATTAGAACGGTCATAAATGGCTGGTAGAAATGTCAAATGGTTCTGCCTCTGTGGAAATTTAGTTTGATAGTTCCTCAATAAATTAAACATAGAATTAGCTGCCATGTGACCCAGCAATTCCACTCCTAGATATATACCCAGAAGAATTGAAAACAGATGTTAAAACAAGTATTTGTGCACAAATGTTCACAGCAGCACTATTCAGAATAGTCTGGAAACAACCAAAATTTCCATCAACTGATGAATGAATAAATAAAATATGGTATAGCCAAACAATGCACTGTTGTTCAACTAAGAAAGGAATGAAGTAATGATATATGCTACCCCATGGATGAAACCTAAAACATTATACTAAGGGAAATAGGATGAACACAAAAGGCCACACACGTATGGTATGACTGTGCGTTCGAACATCCAGAATAGATGAATCCATAGAGATAAAAAGCAAATTAATAGTGGCCAGGGCCTGAGTGAAGGGAGAAAATAGAAAGTGATTACTAAAGTGTCTGGGATTCCCTTTCGGGAAGATGAAATGTTCTGAAACTAGACAGAAGTGATGGTTGTACAACATTATGAATTTTCTATATGCCCCTGAATTGCCAACTTTAAAATGGCTAACATAGTAAACTTTAGGTGATGTGTACTTTATCACAATACAAAATGTCAGGGAAAAAAATAAAATTGAGGGAAACAATGACCTTCAAATAAAAGTAAGAGTCTCTCAAAAACAAAATCTCATTTTTTTTCTCTGCACATCATAGTACTTGCTGACAACATTCCACCTGGAAACTTACTGATGTTCCTCTACGTGAAGCCCCGTCAGTGCAAAAGTCCTTGTAACGCCATTAAGACCTCCAAATCCAGTGCTGGGGTTAGCACAAGTCGTGTCAGTTCTGGGTGCTAGACAGAGTGCATTCTTTTGCATATTTGTCAATGATATATATTATAATAGAGGGAGTTTTTCAAATACTTAGTTTCATTTTAATTTACTCATTTACAAAAGAATAGGTGCTCTGAATTATTGGAAATTATCATCTTTTTAAGCTACTTTTAACAGTGGATTGAAAAGAGTGATTCCCATAGTTCTTTTACTCATGACTCCTATGCATTCTCTTTCAGAATCTAAATTGCAAGTAAGGTTTTTAGTTATTGTTTTGTGCCCTAGACAATGATCCTGTATATAAGGTTTAATGTCAGTTTAGCCCCTGAAATGTTCAGTAATTATCTCAAAAAAAGAGTTGTACACATCACAACGTTTTTAGGTCCCCTCTCGTATTATAAAGCAGCAGGGAAATCATTTTTTTCCTTTTTCCTTTCATTCTTTTTGCCTGAAGTTCTATGATTGGTTAAGTTTTAATCTGTTATAGGGAAATGAATAATAGCAGATAGTGAGAGCTTTGAGTTTGGTTTGACTTTCTCTAAAATACTGATGATATGATGCATCACTTTCTCTGACTGACAATAATTTACCTCAAGCCCTAAATACAAGCATCATGGCAGCTTGGGGCTACAAGTTACTGTGTGACCTAGATGACATATTATCCAACACAAACCAATCTATTTAAGTGACCAATATTGCCGTAAATATCAATGAGACAATTTGTTTTTCTTAAGTTGAGTAGCAATTTTATAATGACCTGGAATTTATTTACAAAGAAAGTGTCTTTACTCGTACATGTTTAAACTTCAGCCACCTTCAAAATACTCTCCATTAGATGCAATACACCTATGGAGATGCATTTTTACACTGCTCAAACAGTTTTTGAACTCATCAATTTTGATGCCTTTTAGTGCTTCTGCCATTTTTTTGTTTCCTCTTCCACATTGGCAAAACATTTCCCTTTAAGGAGTTTTTTCAACAGGGAAACAAACAAAAAAGTTACTCAGGGCAAGATCAGATGAATTGGGAAGGCAGGGCATAGGAGTCATGCTGCTTTTTGGTCAAAAACTGCTGAACACTCTGTATGGGGTGGGCCAGTGTGTTGTTCATGTAAATCACCCATCATGAAATGGGCAAACGTGTTGAAAGAGTCTCCAAGAAAAATTCACTGGAGGCATATACAGTCTCTCATGACAGTGCCAGCTGGTACACTGACAAACATGAGTTCCCAGAACACTCACCTAGAGGGGGAAGCCTGTGCTACAAGGGGCCCGCCCTCCAGAAGATAATTCTGTTTTTTGTTTTTGTTTTTGCTTTTGGAGTTTCCTTTGTATGTGAAGACCTTCCTAAAGAGTCAGATTTGACTGAAATCAGGAAGCCATGTTGGCATGGACCAAATGATAATAAAGTAAGAAATGAAAGATGGAGCTAGAGTAAAAAGCTCGTTAAATGCCCAGGAAGAGTTTATATTTATGCAAAAGAAAGTGGAGAAACATGATTTTCTTTGAGCCTTGCTGCTGCAATTGTCAGATTAGAACAATCACTTGGTTTTAATATAGACTATAAAGACAGAAAATTCTAGAATCAAGGAAACCATACAGATATTGTTATAATGAGTTAACTATTCAATGATGAAACCCCCAAATGGCAAAGGCATATAGGGGTAGAGGAAGGTACAGGTTCAAGAGCTATATCAAACAATTAATATTCTGACAGAGCAGATGAGAGAAGAGAAGACTCAGAGAGGTAACACAAGTGAGGAGACAAGTGGGGTTTAGTCTATGTTAGGCTTGAGACAATAGTAGGGAGTCTAAATCAATGACATATCAGAAAAAAATATTACCTTTCCCACTATCCTCAAAGTATTTCAAAGTTAAAAGAAGATAACATGTATAGAAGTATTTTCCAAGCTTACATATGAAGATAAATATGGCAGATATATAAAAGATGTTTTTATTGTTATTTCCATTATTAACAAATACAATATTACAAGGCTGTGAACTGAGGAGGCTCAAGGCTAGATAGACCAGTGGATGTCTCTTCGGAGGTTAAAGATAAAACCTTCAACATAGGTAAGTTTACTTGATAATGTGGCTAAATAAATGTGTCATTCATGTCCAGACAAAGTTTAAGCAAGAACAAATGCTGAAATCTCAACAGGAGGTTGAGATTTATTATAGCTAGCTAACATTTTGTTTTCCTTGTCATAGAAGTTGAATTTGATTCCAATCAAATTCAATATTTAGGCATCATGGTCAACCCAAAATATTTCAACTTTTTAACTATTATTTCTGAAATATGCATAAAAACACACAAACACACAGACACACACAGGAAAGAAAAAAAAATTAGATGGCCCATGGTATGCAAAGCAATGGTTTCACCATATTTTCAGTCACCCTTAATGAAACTTAAATGATGATTTTATTGAGGGTTTCCTCCTTTTTATCAACCTGGTTTCTGTAAGATGCATTTCTTTGCAATACAATAGTATTTGATTAGAGAAAATTACTCTGTTGATTTGTCTAGTCAAAGAGTAAAAGAAGTATATTATCCTTAACTTTGGTAAGTAAATTGAAGCAGCTAAATGCTATAGAGACTGGGATAATGGCTTGGGTGAATTCTTGCTAAGAAAATCAATAGTCTATAACTTTCTTGTTGGTAACAAGATTTAATTTAAACCTTACAGCAGAACAAAGATGTTCAGAAATAGATTTCTTCCTGAAAAGCAATTACTTTCAGACTTGTCCTTCCTCATTATGTAATACTCATAAACCACTACAGTGATGTGTATTCTAATTTACACTTTTAAAGAACACTATCAAGTTACACAAATGAGTTCACAAGAATGTTACCTAGAATTGTGTGGCACACTCACAAAAAAATTCAACTTGTTTTTTGGTTTACAATATAATGAGTAATGAGCATGTGTTACCTTTAGAATGGACATGGAAACATATCATTGCCGATTTGACAAAAATCAATATATCACAATTCAAAACTACAGTATCATTAAAGGAATTAGTTATTCTCCAATAAGATAAAAATGCAATGATGATGTAAATATAGTGAATATTTAAGAAAAATGTCTAGGGAAGTTTTTTATGCTCTTGATTACAGGATGTTTTCAGGAATATATTATAAATGATAAGATATTTGACTTTTGTTGAAACTCTGAACTATTCCTTACTTTAGCTTGTCCCAGAGTTGTTTTTTTTTTTTTTTTTACCCAAAGTCATGTCCATGTGTGTGCGTGCTGAAATGTGAGACTCTCTTTTTCTTTCACCAAGAGCCAGGCATTCTGCTCCATTTAACAGTCCTAAGGATTTGCATAGGTCAAATCATGTCAAGCCAGAAACGAATTTTATAATGACGAAGTGTATGTCAATAGCTGATGGCCTTTTGTACCAGAGAGGAGCAGAACACAAAGGAAGAGAATATGTAGACAGAATATCAAACTGTAGGGCTTTATTAAAACTGTAAAACCTATCATATTTGCATATATTAGGAGGGACCCAAAAAGAAGAATGGAATTTATTTATAAAAAATTGTGTATTTATTCTTACATGTCTATACTTAAGTCACCTTCAAAGTCCTTTTCATTTGATGCAATACTCCTATGGAGGCACTTTCTCCACTGCTCAAAACAGTTTTTGAACTCACCAATTTTAATGCCTTTTAGTGCTTCTGCTGTTCTTTTGTTTCACTTCTTCTAGATTGAAAAAACATTTCCCTTTGAGGGCTTTTTTCATATGGGGAAACAAAAAAAAATTGCTCTAGACGAGACTGGGTGAATAGGGAAGGTGGGGCATGAAGGTCATGCTGTTTGTTTTTGTTTTTTGGGTCAGAAACTGAACACTGAGCGTGGCATGGGCAGGTGAGTTGTCATGGTGGAAGAACCAGCCATCTGCTTGCCACAACTCGGGGCGTTTCTTTTGCAATCGTGATGCAACCTTCTCAAAACTTCCAGATCAAAACTTTGGTTGACTGTTTGACCTGGAGGAACAAATTCTGAGTGCACGGTCCTTCTCACACCAAAGAAAGATAATTCCAGTTCTTTTTTGGTTTTTGGTCCCCCCTCATATTTACCAAGATACGGTACATTTCCTTTTCAGCTTAGGATTCTGTCATTTTTAAACAGTGTTTTCCTCGTGTTGTTCGTGACATCTGAAATACAGTGCCAGCCCCTTGAAATTAGGGAATTTATCGTATTCTCTTTTATTATCATAGTGCTTATAAAGGTTCCTGGTGTTTATGCAATTAATATTAATTGAACAGACGCTATATAAATACTTAAAGAATTTTAAAGCACTAAGAGATTACATTTCTTCTGGTCAGGAATGTACCCTAATTTGCTATTTTCCATTAACATTGCAGTTTATCTCTCAGTCTCCGTGGACTGAGTCACACCAAAGAAAATATACCAGATCGTACTAGCTAAGAAAGTAACTAAAAATGAAAAAGACAAACACTGTGAACAGTCAACGATTTATAAAAATCTTTCTCATAAACAGTCCACCTCCATACCTCTAGAGTTGGGGTGGATTATCCTGATCTTGTAAAAGCAAAGTTGCTTTGGACACTTGTTGAAAATGAAGAATAGATTTTACCTGAAAACAACTGTAATAGAGATCAAGACAACAGCTGTGGTAAAGAGATTGAACTCAACTCCACTGAAACAAAACACTTCTGGTTTTAAACACTCGCGGGAGTTACGAGATAGTGGGAAAGTACTGCAGGCTAGGCTGGTGGAGAGCATGTTGGTCAATCAAGGGGTGTCCAATCTTTTGACTTCTCTGGGCCACACTGGAAGCAGCAGCATCGTGTTGGGTCACACATCAAACACACTAACACTAATGATAGCTGATGAGGGCAAAAAAAGTCCAAGCATCATTTTCGTAATATTTTAAGAAAGCTTATGAATTTGTGTCGGACCACATTCAAATCCGTCCTGCAGCCTGCAGGTCTTGGCTGGACAAGCTTGGGTTTAGTCACCGGTATTTGGTAATTGGCACCTATCAAAGTTAGGCTCCTGATCTTCCAGAAAGACAGAAAAACAAGTGGCCCTATTTTTCTCGATGGTTACATTTCAGAGGAAGGGTTCCCAGTCACTGTTAACAGAGTCCTTTAGACAGCCTGGGAGAATATTTATATCACAAAGAGGCAGAGAAAGAAGAAAAGAAAAAGTCTGGCTAAAACTTAGTGAAACTAAGGGAAATATTAAGGCTATCTTGGTTAATGCATTTGGGGAGACACTAGAATAAGAACTGTGAAATTGAGCAACAGCAGGAAAATTCAGGAACTCCTTCTTAGGAAGTACATGCTCCCTGGTTGTCCCCACGTACAAAAATGTGTTCCTCTCAGTTGCCTTGAATTCTTCATTTTGCCTTATTATATTTATTGGAGTTGTGTCAATAAAAATTTATTTTGCTATCAAGCATTCTTCTAAAATCCAAATATTTTTAAATCAATTATTTGAGACAATGAAGAGTATTTCATCAATATGACAGAAAATTATAAATTATAATAGCTTTAAAAAAAATCTTATTCAAATTCTGACCTCACTCTCTATTACCTGAATGACCTTGTGCAATTTAATCACAATATATATTGTTTCCTTATCTGTAGGAAACAACTACACAGGGCTATTGAGCTATTTAACTATACTAACATTATTGTAATAGTGCTTGGAAGTATACCTAAAAGAGAATTGTTAGCTATTTCTATTAGTGTTTAAGAAATGGAAGAAATTTTAAAATATCTTCCAAAAACTAGATAAACAAAAACTTTCCCAGTGTGTTTCAAGCTGAATTCTGATTTTGAATGATTTGCCATTTTCAATTTGCTCTTTGGAAGCAGGTCCTATTTTCTCTCTCATAAATTTTCTAACTTATCCAATCAGCAAAATTCTTACAAACTAAATTGATCCTATTCCTTCTGACATTAATATTAAATGTTTTGGTTCTTCACCAATTAGCCAAAAGTAAACATGTATTAAAATAATTTTTTCCCACAGAAGTTGGGAAAACATAAAATAAGATGTATTTGTGACCAAATAAACTTGAAACAATTTATGGTTAAGAAAGAAGACTGTCTTCCTGGATTGCCTTTGCCAGAGGTGAAGGAATAAATTATTTTTCAGGGAAATAAGTAACATATAGGCCAGAAACACAATACATCATTGTAAATAGTACAAATAACTACACTTTAAAATCACAAGCAAGCCCATTGCAAAAAATAATGAAAAGATAGACTCTGTAGTAAAAGTATTGTTAAAAGTCTTTTAAGTTGCATAAATAAATGGCATTACATACCACAATATGCAAATAATAATTAAATATATTGTTTGTTAAGTACTTTATGGAAGTTTAATTCTAACCTGCCTGGCAAATAGTATTTTCTATTGACAAAGTGTACATTTGTGTCTTATTTTAACTTAGTAATAAGATAACTTTTTTGTTGCTTCCCTGAAACATTAACATAGTTAACAAAATGATCATTAAAAAAATGCTGATTTTATTTGATTTAGTCATAATTATTTTGCTAAGTGACAAACAAACATAAATAAGTTTTTAATTTGATTGTGAATGTGTTTTTTGTCGTTTTCCAAAGAAATGGCGCTGAATTTCATAAGGCCCATGGAGAAACACGTTTCTTTTTCTGTATCTGAAATGTTGCAAATTTTCATTAATCATATTATCTGAAACAGTTCTGTTTCTTGGTTTACAGAACCTGATTGAGGCATACTCAAAATCATAATTAGGATAATAATAATAACACCTAATGTTTGTATAGTACATTATGGTTTTGGAAAGTATGTTGGTACCCACTACCTCATATATACCAACCCACAGCACTGTGGACTGGTATTAATAGAACCCTAATTTAGTTGATAAACTGAGATTCTAAATGTAAGTGATTTCCTAAAATCAGGACAACAATAACAGATTCTAATAAAGAATTCGACCCTAAATCTTTAAGTATTTTGTTTTCTTTGAAGAAAAGAAAAGAAATTAAGTTTAATGCCAGTATTCTACAAATCCTGAAAATGTTCATGTCCCCAAACACTCAAATATGCTGGTGAAAATATTAAAGATGTCCATCTAGAAGTATAGTCTGAGAAAAAAATAGGAATAAAGGAAATCTCAAGAGTCTCTAAACAAAGCAAACATAAAAACCACTGGAAGCAGCAGCATCTGAAGGCATTTGCTGATTCTTGGTAACAAAGGGCTTTTATTATAAAAATCTAGTAGAGAGTCTGAAAAGAGAAAACCCTTAAAGGGGGTACCTCTAAAGCAGTTTACTCCCACTGAAAAAGTAAACTAGAAAAATAGCCAACTTCTGCCAAAGGAGGTAGCAACAAAATATGTTGATCTCTGCTTTGGTTTTCAGTAGAATAAAATAGAATCTTCTCCCCTCAGGATTTATCCAAAGGTCAGAATACACACAGAAAAGGCATTTAATGTCTTACTACCCCATGTTTTAAAAATCCTAAATCAATAAATTAGTTGATTTAAATCAACTATCCTATATTCAGTAAGCACCCATGTCCCTGGGAAAAGGCAATCTTCTCATTCTGGGCCTCACAAAATCACCACACAGAATGTCCCCCAAAATCTTCCAAATCATCAAATAAAATAAAAGATATTATAAGATAAAGTAAAATAACAATACAAATATTCCTTTAAGCTCTTCAGATCTTATAATTATCAAACACAAGTTATAAAATTCAGTGTTTCATATTTTTAAAGTCATAAATGAGAACATCAACAAAATGAACAGCTAGTTAGAGAACACCCACAGTGATGACTTAGAAAATAAAAATACATATAGGATTTACAGAAACAAAGATTATAATGATTACATTTAAAAAATACATACAATGGATAAATTAAACAGCAGAACATGAGCAATGAGAATACAGAAGAAGTAGAAAATAAGTTAGAGAAATTACCAGAAAGCCAGAGTTGTAAGAAGGGGAGCAGAGAGAAGGTGAGATGGAGACAAAATGAAAGGTGAAGTAAAAGACAGAGAGGACCCTGAGAGGTCTAATGTATTTCTAATCAGACCTTCTAAAGAAAGAAGAGTAGAACAAGGACTAGATAATTAAAAAAGATAATGGCTGAAATTTTCTTGGAGTTAATAAGAAATCTAAATCTCCAGAATCAGAATCCACAATAAACCCCATTCAGGGAAAATAAAATTAAATCCACGGTATCTTCAAAGTGTTGAGGAAGATACAAAGGAACACATAATTAAACGCACAATGAAACAATCTTTTATAAAGAAAACATATTGCAAGAATTCAACCACAACAGACCCACACCAATGGAACAGCTAAAGGATATACTATATTTAAACAAGGAAGTTTATACCAGAAAAGTCAGAGATAGAAGAATAACATAGTTAGAACAAACTATAATCAATGTGAGCATTAATCTAAATAAATATTTACAGATGGCATAAAATAAACATAAAACTTTTATTTTCAGTAGCAATAGATATCTTGATACTGTAAATGAAAACTATTGAAAATGCTAGAAAAAATATACTTTATAGACTTCACAATACACCAGTGAACTGTCAAGGATTTCAGAAGCCAAGAAGATATGTAAAGAGTGAGTCAGGACTCTTGAGCAGGAGTCTATTAAACAGTGGGCCAGATCAAAACCATGGCCTGTGTTTGCATGTTGCTAGAGCTAAGAATAGTTTTCATATTTTTAAAAGGTTAAAAAGAAAAAAAAAAACAAAACAAAAAAGAGTATGTGACAGAAATTGTGTGGCCTGTAAGTATGTGGCCTGCAAATCCTAAAAATATTTACTATATGATCCTTACAGTAAAAGTTTAGCAATCCTTGGTTTATAGAGTCCAGAATGTAAGTGGAGCCCTAAATTTGACTTTCACCATAAAGGCAGTTGCCCAATTATTAACCATGACTTGATTTTTCATAGCCTCTCAGGGCCTAGATATAAGAAGCAAAGGCTAGAACCTGCCCAAATAGTAATATCTGTTATTAGAATCTCCAATTCAAAAGATTTTATCATGAGAGTAAGAGAGTTCTAGAAATGCAAATACATACCCAGGCTGCCACAAAACAAACAAAAAAAATCTGCCCTGAAAACTGTCACTGACTAAGGTGAAAGCAACCCCCACTAAGCCTCTGCAACATTAGATTGGCTGTCATATAAGTTTGTAGCCTGAATCCATAAAACCTGTAAAACCTGAAAAGTCTCACAGTGAGAATTTAGTGTGAAGTGGCCCTTAGTTGGAAAGGACTATTTTCAAATGTCTGGCAGAAGTTAACATAAATCTGCTCTACAAGGACACACTTTATTTCAAGATTCGGAAAATTCCCACTGCTAAATTTCCAAGAAAAATAATCCCATGTTAAAAGCACGAAACACTCAGGTTTAATGATGAAGATAGCATCAAATTCATAAAGATTCAAAGTACTAGAATTAACAAACAGAATATAAAATAAATATACTTACTATGTTTCATTAAGTAAAAATACGAAAAGTATTAAAGAGAAGAAGCTGTAACAGGCAGCCCGCCACAGTAACACCTGATTCCCAGAAACACCTGAGGTACAGGTATCTATTAATGAACTCCCTGCAACCTGCAGAATCTAGAGTGTCCAACATTTTGGCTTCCCTGGGCCACACTGGAAGAACAGTTGTCTTGAGTCACACACACTCATGAAAGACACTAACACTAACAATAACAATAGCTAATGAGCTAAAAAAAAAAAAAAAAAAAAAAAAAGTCCCCCAAAAAATCTCATAATGTTTTAAGAATTTAAGTTGGGGCACCTTCAAAGCCATCCTAGGACGCAGGTTGGACATGCTTGTTCTAGAGCATCTGGTGTCCTGAGGGTTCCCCCTGCCCCCTGTCCCACAATCTGACCTATCCCACGATCATCTCAGCACCTCTCCACACTGTGTGACCCCTTCCTCAGCACCTGCGATGGATAGGATGTTCTGGCACCCATATCCTCCTAGTGTGTGTGAGACTCTTATTCCCAGATAACGTTACCTGTATATCTTTTGCCTCTTTCTAGGAAAAGTATTAGATGTTCTGTCTAAATGAATGTGATCTGTTCTTAAGGTGGTTGAATACATAGTGAGTTTTCTGTGTATCATCCAGTAGTTACTGCAGGTGGTGTTTGGGAGAAAACTCTATTTTCTCATCACACCCAGCTCCAAATTCCTGCCCAGTCTTAAAACAAATGATTTAAGGGTGGCTGAAGGGGTGTGTGGACACAAAAATCATCCCCAGTTCTTTGCAGAAAAAAAGAAAGACTATATCTCAAAAAAAGAAAAAATGTAGAAAGGGATTTATTATAAGGAATTAAAGATAAAAGCAAAATATAGACTTTTTTACCTACAATGCACAGGATTGGGTAAGGATCGAGTAAGGGTTTTGTTGCTTTTTTTAAATCTCATTTTTGATGAACTGGACTACATAGTTAAATCTGTTCTTAGCAAGACCCTGCCCAAAGATGCTACACCCACAAGACACATGGTCTCCACATTTTCCCTGGGCCCCTCCCCTACATTTCCCTTAAGATGCTCCCATAAACAGATCACAACCTCAGGTATATTTAAATGCCTATTGAAACAGAAGAGACATGATTTCATTTTCCCCCCACCTCTAGGTAAAATTCTTATTTAGCTTTTTATCCAGCTATATATTTTTTTTATCCAGCTATATATATTTATATATTGAGTTATTTCTAAATTTGACATTCACTTCTTCTAGAAAAGGAAAAATGCACAACTAATAGATATAACATCATAGATACTAACCGTAAGTTTGTATAATCAAGTAACCATATGTTGGTCACTTCAATTCTGTTAGTTACAATAATTTTGACCACTGAGAAAAGTGACCCACAACCGAAGCTTTAAATTTGGCTTTCCTCTTTTAAATTTCATTTTTAAATGGTAATAGTTTAAGCAGTTTTGAATGCCAAGGAATGGATGTCTCTATAATTAATGAAAAAGAAATACCTTTCACATTGAATTGGCAGAGCTAATTATGCTAATTTTCAGTAATTGGGGAAGTGTGGCTAGTAAATAATGTTCTAAATCTAAATATCACCTTTGTTCATACTTATGTTTCCTCGATATCTTTTTGACAGTGACACTTACATTACCAGAGAACTCATACAGCAATGCAGTGCCTTAAATATCACATCACAACAAGCTTTTGGTTGTTGTTTTTCTTCTTTTATTCTTAACACAAATGCCCAAATAGGTATCTATGGCAGCAAAGTCATTACCTGAGGAAAATTCAACTCAGCAAAGAGAGTTCGTATGTTATAAGAAGTCAAATAATGAAACACTTTTCACTCCACTTAGACATGTTAGGGATATACTGTGGCCAGTCACTGTAATAAGTAACAGTAATGTTAAAAAGAGCCAGGCTCCTTTCTTTTCCTCAAGGAAATGGCAGTCTAGCAGAGTCACTAGAAGATAAACAATTGAAGTAGTAATTCAAGTAGACAGTCTTTAATTGCAACACACAGAGGGATGGTATGAAACTCAGGCTTTCAATCTTAAAAAAAGAGGTAGAAATAATGGCATCCTGGTTTGAAACGTTAGTGGTCTCATGGGGTAATGAGTCACTCGAATGCCTCAGAGAGAAAATCCAGAAAGGCTATTCAGGGCAACATCATTGTGAGATGTACCCAGGATTTAGTCTTAACTCATTCTCCATGACATGAGCTTAAGTGTTTATAGATCCAGCCATAATTACTTCATATGTAAGCTTAGTCACAGTAGAAAGTCCAGTTCAACTATTAGCTCCCTTACACGAATATCATCTCTGTCTCCCATAATGGATGCAGGACAGAGAATACATTACCTCACTGTCTTTTATCTCTTCCAAGATTGCACTATTAAAAATCTACTCCTAATTTCTTTCCTCTCTTATACTTATAACAAATAAATATTATTCAGACATACAAGGTTAGAAAGGGCATTTGTGTTATTTTGGGTCTCCTAAGCAGCAGATGCCAAGATAGAGTAAGAAATGCAAGAGATTAATTAAAGGTATGCCTTAAAAGATAAAGGGAGGGAAAAGGAGAAGGCAGAGAGAAGCTTCAGACCATGATGTTGATCTGATGCCTGTGAATCATGCTGTAGAGCTGAAGTTCTTATAAGGCCAGGAACAGTTCATGACCAAGAAAGTTTTCAATAAATGATAGCTGTATAGTTGAACAAATGAGTTATTTGTGGGGAGAAAATGTGAAAGAGACCAGTAAGTATCTAAACAAATTAATAAGTAACAAGAACTATTCACATTATCACAGTGGTTGGGGAACTGGCTGGAGTAAAGTTTATTGACTGAACTTCTCCTGGAAGCAAGGCCTAAATAAAGGGATATTAAAGGTATGTTTCTACCATCCCCAGGGGTTATTATTATGCAACAGTTGATCATTTGGTGTGTGTACAATGTGAATGAAAAAATTGATCATATAATAGAATCGTTGAGGTAGGGAAATGAATAAAGATCCTGGGAAACTAAGAGAGAAGAGTCATTCCACTGCTTCAGTTGGTTAGTGCTATGTAACAAACAACTCCAAACTTAGTATACAAAATGACATTCATTTTATTATGTTCATGGATTCTGTGAGTCAGGGATTCAGACAGAAAACAGTAACAATGTCTTCTTTTTGCTCCATGATATCTAAACCTTCGGTTGATTAGGGAAATACTGAAGTTAGAGTGTATTTGCTTCTATATCTCATGATGTTCTATTCAAGATATTATTGTTTTAGTACCTATAATTAGAGGATCTATTGTTCATTACTTCTCACTTTGTTTTATGATGATGAATTTTTTCACAGTTCAGGGCTACTTTGAGCAGCTATTTGCTCTTGATATGAATAAAATTATTCTTCTGAATACCCTGTAGTCAGAGTTGGGAGAGGTTTAACAGATTACCGAGCAGAAGGGCCATCAATAATTCCCAAAGTGTATTTGGATTTTCAACACAAAATGTTACTATAGTTTAAGACCCTACAACTTCTATTATTTTCATTTTTGCCTGTAGTCTCTATTGATTATATGGTCTTTCTCATGAAGTTGTATTATTTTAATTATCACAAGTCATCTACTATGGCTATAAGTAAGAAGCTATATATATATATTTCTGCTTAAAATCCTTTCAAGAATGCTTTTGGCATTCCTTCTAAACAGAATTTTCAAAGGAAAATTTACTTTTATAGTCACATTCCATTCTTCTGCTACTTATCCATTCAGTGTGGCTTAGAAATCTACTTACTTTTTAGACTTGTCCTTGTTAATTTAATTTAAACACAACATCTTAAGGAGTTGGAATTTTAATTTGGTTGTGAGTCTCTATTGCCAAAGCATGATATATGTGAAGATGTACATTTAGGGAACTAGGAAAAGTTGCTATTACTGTAGGTGAATTGTGAAAATATGCAAGACTAAAATATAATTCAATTTATACAAAGTTTGAAAGGATGGACAAAAATACAGGAGACTTTTCAGGAGGGGTGCAGCAGATGCCTTGTGCATTGAATTACACCCTCCTATTTTTCTTGGTCTCATTGCCTGTCAAAGGATCATGAAATTCTTTCTTAGGCCTAATAGGTGTCCCATTCTCAATTCATGTTTAATTAATGTCATTTTCCAGCCCCGGCTTCAGTATAAAGAGAGAATAACTATATCCTTATTATATCTCTTCCTGTCTGTACCAGTAAACAGACTATTAATATCTAAGTGTTGACCTCAACTGAAGCCCTGTCAGTGAACCATGAATCCAAGAGACTCATTCTCCTTTGTTCTACTATCTTTGTGACAGGTAAACCATACCATCTCTGATATATTGGCCACAAAGATTACATCAGAAACTGGTGCCAAAATCAAAGGCAAAGAAGCCTGGACTGGACGTGAAGACGGCTACCTCTGGTGGCTTGGCCTACAACTTTGCCCAGTAGGGGTGCTCTACATATAATGGTGAAAAACTAACCCAGTCTCTTGGGCTGACAGAGAAATCATCACCAAAACATTCCATGTTTATTTTCTCTAAATGCTTATTATACAGCTATGTTCTGTGAATTATCAGTTCCAGAGTAACTAATTGCTAAAAAAGAAGACTATGGTTTGTAATATTTCTTAGTCCTTCACGGTCATATGTAGTTTTGCAATAAACGTTCTCCCAAAGATATCCTGGGTAAGATCCCTCCTCATAAACTTTCGATCAAGAGCGTACTAATGCAAAGTACTGCCAGATTAATTGTGATAAGAATCCCAAAGACCAACCTCAGGTTCAGTGATTCTTAGAAGTCACAGGCTTTGGCATAGAGCCATGTTCACAGCTATGATTTATTATAGTAAAAGTATACAAAACAAAATCAGCTAATAGCAAAGGCATAAGGAGGGATGCCAGAAAGAAACTTCCAAGCTCAAGCTTCTCAGAGTCCTCTTACAGTGGAGTTATATACTGGAATGCTGACTTCTACCAGTATCCAATTGTGTAACATCTGTGAAATGTTGTCATTACATACTATGTACCCATATTTTTATTGGGGCTACATCACATAGGCACATCCTACTTAACACACACCAAAATTCCCAGCTCCTAGAAGGAAAACACATTTGGCATAAGCTACATTATTTGCACAGTCTAGGCACACTGAGCCATTCTTATCAGTTCAGGAACTGTGTGGAAACTCTCAAAATCCAAATTCCCAGACACCAACCAAAGGCCAAACTCTCAAGTCAACATTTCTAAGGATAGCAGTCTCACATTCTCCCTTACAAGGCATTTCTCTTCCCTAAAATAACTGACTCCAAATTATTTTTCACTCTCTTTGATATGTTCTATTCACAAATCTTTAATCTGTTTCGTAGAACTCTTTTATCCTCTCCTAAGTTAATGAGCATGGCAGTGATTCAGTTATGGAAGATTCATTGCCCTGAGTCCATGGGTAATGTAGAACTATTTACATTGTATTGCTTTATGCTATTCAAAGCAATACCCAAAGTGACCTATTATTGCCTGGATGTGTATGGGTACACATACACAGCATTTACATTTTATATGATGGGGAAAAAAAATTAAGGAAAAAATGGAAGAAGGTCCTTAAAGCCAGACTGGGATGTGACTACAATATTTAAAATTAAAAAGGGTGTTAGCTCTAGCAGTTGGATATACAAGGAGTGATCACTCTTGATTTGTCACTATTAAAATGTAAACAAAACACTTCAGTGCCATAATTTATTCCAATCAACCCCATTCATGGAAATCAGTGATTCATATTAGCTGGCTGGACTAACTGCACACTGTTTTCATCAAAAGACAATCAAGAACTAAACTACATTCAGAAAAATTAAAGCCTTGTGCATATAAATTAGAATACGTGCTATGTTAATGACTGTTGCTGGATAATCTACTCAGTTTGGAAAATCTCAACTTTACCCTTTAGGGAGAGCCATACATATATACAGAACGGACTTAAGCTGTCATTCTAAAAAGGGAAGTCATGAAGCCAATAGTACAGCTTCAATATGGGTTCAGGGCTTGGACCTTAATTGTTCCCATCTTCAGTTTGGTTCTTTTATAGCAGAACCTGCTTCTCACTGGTCCTTCTCCTCCCAAGTTATTGCACAATGAGCAGAACCTTATCTTTTCTTGGTTTATTTTTTTTCTCAGACCTGCAGAAAGGGTACAATTACAATTTTATTGGCTAATTACTCTTTACCAATTATTTTTCTTAATAACCTTAATAACTTAGATATTTTGTTTGGGTCCAATTGATGAATACAAACATAACTATTATCATTTTTAAGTCAATAATTAAATGCTGTCTGAACAACTGCCAAGGATTCTATCACTTTCTCAATAAAGAAAAACCATCAGCAGAGGAAGTTTCTCACACTTTTAACTTCCCCTTAGTTTAGATGAGAAGGTACACCAGCAACAATTAATCACTTCAGGAGTATCTGCTAACTAAATTTGAATTTACGTCCTTGCCTTCTTTAATTCACTAACCAACATTCTCTCTAAAAAGCTTGTAATCTTAACTAGCCTTAAAAATGTATGCTTTATAAGAGCACACATAAGTAGCACACAGAGACCTAATTTCATAAAAGGACCTTAACCAAGTGACAATAACTAATAGCATTCACTAAATGAAAAAACAATTATAACTTTAATTATGTGTACCACCTCAAGACAACAATTAACATTCTCAGATTTTCTTAGACAACTCAGTCAAACAATACTTGTATATAAAAACAGTTGTATCATTCCTAATAATAACTATAGATATGTAGGTATAAGAGCTATTCTCTAGTTTGAAAATTGTCTGGAGAATAAGGAAATAATAAAGATCTTAAAGGGTGAATAAAAAAATTCTCTAAGGTTAAAATTTTAGTTGAGTGATCTAAAGGTTTTCAAAACAGTCACTATTAAGCTAAGTGACGAGCCATTCATGTGTTAATTGGTAAATTCTCTGTCTTTCATTCCCCCAACAGACAAAATCAGAGTGCCACATTACAAAATCTGAAATTATGTTGAAATGACGCATATAAATTAAATAAAACTAGAATATGACTCTTTTTCTCCTGTCTGAGTAGAAAACAAATTTGCAGCACAAGTAGTAATCTTATCTTTTAATTGGATATTAGAAAACTTTGGAAGAGAAAGAAAGATGTGATAAATAATCAACCACTACAGAAGTTAATGCTGTGAATGGCTTTTTAGTTTTTGAGGGAGTGCACTATTTCACATCTCAGTTTTCTTGCAAACCTAATACCAACTCCAGAGCTCACATTCCATAGAGGCAGAAAGCCTCTTTCATATCATCTAGCCCCCACTTCCTAAATAATTCCCCAGAAAATGCAAGAATCCTCTAGTTTATGTCTAGCAAAGATAACGGCCAACTTATGGGGAGTTCTGGTATCTATCCACAGCCATTGTCCTTGAGGCCATAACTCATGGCTCTCACAAAGTAGAACTGTGAAGTGCTGCTTCACCACTGCTCCAGGGCTCCAGGTCCACACAGAAGTGAAATCTCACTCTCTCGCACAGACAGTAACATCATCTTAAAGTGCATGAACAAGATAAATATAGTTTTATAACTGTTGGTGGAATGATTTGGTGAGTTAAATAGCATGAGAGAAAATATACTTTCTTAGAAAGAAGCAATACTAGAAATGATGACAGGATGGCTCTAGATATCAAGAGACCTTAGATTCCTAAGAAATGTTATTCACCTAAGATTGGAAGCCTAAGGAAGTAGATAAAAGGAGAAAAACCCCAAACAATATTTATTTTATGGGAGCATTCTCTTCTAGGTATGAGAGCATTCAGAGTAAGAAGTTTGAACTTAGGCAAAAACTTCCCCCAAATTCATTAGAGTTATGATAACTCTTCCCAGAGAGTCTTTCTCTACTCTCCTAAAACTATGATAATATCTTCTTTCATTTATCTTAGCTTTCAGATCACTTTAACTATGGTTGTTTTGCATTTGTCAGTTTAAAACCACTATCTTGATATTGTTAATACAGAAGAAAAACTGAAAGTGAGTAATATTTCTTTCTGGTATTATTTTTTTCAGAACTAAATAACCTATTTTGTTTGTTTTGTTTCAAGCAGGTTTTTAAAACTCATAATAGTATCCTTGTATGACTTTCTAAAGACTTAGCTTAATTTTGGGTTTCCTCTTTTAAATAGTCATCAGAGTTATATAATGCCAATCTTTACTACTTGGCTTTGGTGATCTGTTTCTCCTTTTCATTTGTATACATCTTACTTCAATTGTAAATTACCAGGGACTTGCTTGTAGATAGTGCAGATTCTTTAGATGTCTGACAATATATTAATCATCAAAATACAGTTTCAATGTGTAATTAAAATATAGAACTTCTTTCCTTAAGCTAGCCTTTCCTTGTAATTTCTGATCTGAAAATTAACTTTTTATTCTATCAAACCTTGTGAAATCTCCATTTTATGTCTAAGATATATGTGTGTGTGTGTGTGTGTGTGTGTGTGTGTGTATTTTCTAACATTTCTTAATTTTTTATGTTGCTTTTATTCCAAGGCACTGATTCACACTAATATATCAACCAAGCAGACTTTTTAATATTAATTTAAACTATGTATAGAATGTGACTTCCCCCTATTTTCCCATAAAGTGGTCCATGAAGTACCCTAAGAGCTTGACTATATGCTAAGTTCTATACTATGATCAAGTGTTCTGTGAAAAGCACTCTGTAGTCACTCATACACATGCCATATGTTGTAAGCAATGAAATAGAAAATAATAATATAATTATTCTCCATTCAGGATTGGAATTATTACCCACCCACATGAAAAGACATTTTCTTGGCTATACTTTTCTGGGAATGAATACAAGGGGATATAGTATAATAAATCATTGTGTCTAACTTGATTCAGACATGATTGATTTTTAGTGCTGTTACTCTTGCCTAGTTCTGGGTCAAATACCTTCTTTGGCAGACTTCTCAATTTGAATTCCAAGAATGGCTCAGTTTTAACTCCTCCTTCATAGAGTACTTTGAGTTTCCCATTTATTTCCTTTTGTATTATACTTTATCAGAAACTCCTCTAAGAGAGTAAAACTTTGATTAAGAACTAGGTCAGATTATATTCTGTTGCAACCTTGGTTTTATCTTTTTAGCATTCATTTAACAAATAATATGTATTCTAGGTACTGGTATTACAACAGGAACCAAAATAAAACAAATCCTTATCTTCAAAAAGTTTACTTTTTAGTGAGTGAAAAGACAATAAATAAGATAAAAATACCAACATGTACTCATCCATTGGAAGGTGATGAGTGCTCTGAAGAAAAAGCAAGAGAAAGAGTATGAAGTTCAGCATATGTGCAATTTGTGATGGGGTGGCTAGGTTTGGTTTCACTCAGATGGTGACATTTGAGTCAAGATCTAAAGGAAATGAAGGGGAAGTCAAGTTAATGTCTAGGAAGTGTTTCATACAAAGGGAAGGACAAATGCAAAAACCTTAAACTGGAACTCAGCTTGAAATGATTGAGGCACGGTAAGGAGGCTGGCAAAGGTGGTGAGGAGTGAGCAACAGAAAAGATAGGGCCGAAGAGCAATGTGGAGCAGGGAGAAAATATACTATGTGGTGCCTCTGGGAGGTTTGCAGGGATATTAATTTTTAGGTGACATGGGAAGCTATTATTGGATTTTACTGACATGATCTTATGTAATATAATCTCACCTACTCTTAAATAGTATTACTCTTATGGCTCTATTAGATCAGAAGGAGGCAAAGGAAAAAACAACAAAACCAGCTGGAGTCTACTGCAATCAAATTAATAGGAGAAAATGTAGTAGTAGCTTTGGAGAGTGCATTAGCAGTAGGAGTTAGGAGACATAGTAAGATTTAATTTGTATTGCATGAAAACCGGGCAGATTTTGCTGACAGATAGAATATGGAATATGATGGATTGAGAAGAGTAAAGAATGCCTCCAAAGGTTTTAGCTCAAGCAAATGAAAGAAGAAGTTGCCCAGTATGAAACAGTAGGGTTTTGTGGGTGGTGGTACTCATAGAGTAAAAGAGAGTATGAAATGTCAAGTTTGAGATGCCCATTAGACATCCAGCAGGTGATATTTGGGAAATCAGATATATGAGTCTAGAGTTGGGAAGAAAGATAGACAGTAGATACACATGTTGAATTGATTCGTTTATGGGCATATATTAAAACCCTTAAGACTTGAGGAGATCTTACAGGCAGTGAATGTATAAAGAAAAAGAAAAATGAAAGAAAAAGGAAGACACCTGTGCCAAGACACTCCCACATTAAGAGGTCATAGAGATGAGAAAGAATAGATAAAGAAGATAGAAAAATATTGGCCACAGAAGAACACAAACAGGAATGTGGTGTCGTCTAAGCCAAATATAAAAACTATCTCAAGGAGAAAGGAATGATCACAATCCTACAAATTGTTAGGTAAGATAAAGTCTGGAAATTGGCCACTGGATTTAATAACATAAAGGTTGAGTTAAAATGAGAATGACCATGGTGGTGTAGTGGCTAGGCTTTAGCATGCTCAACGCTGCAGCCTGGGTTCAATTCCCAGCCAGGGAACCACTAAAAAAAAAAAAAAAAAAAAAAAAGAATGACTATATAGGTGGGGTTAAGACAAAGTAAGGAAGACTAGAAATGATAGAATACTTTTTTTTTAGTTTACAGATAATTATTTTTTCTTATTGTAAAGAGAAAAAATGAATTATGGCTGGAGTGAGAAGACAGTGATAAAAATTATTTTTGCGTGTTTTGTTTTTATGACATATAGAGCGTATTTGTTTGCTGATGAAAAATTGATTGTAGAGAAGGGACAAAATGATAATGTAAGGAAGAGAGGAATGAATTGATGAAACAATATCCTTGAGCTGGAGAGAGATAATGAAATACAGTATGGAGAGCTAACACGAGTTCATTCATTGAACCAAGAGAAAAAAGTTAAATAAACACAAATTAGTATATGTGTAATATGGTGGGACTTTACTTCTGATTGCTTCAATTTCCTCTATGAAATAGGTAGTTAAATATAAGGATGGAGGAACAATTTTTTTTGAAGGGAGCCAAGGAGTGTCGGTCAATGTGATTAGTTTATCTGTATTGCCTAACTGGTGCTTATCAAAGTTAGGCTTCTAAAGAGACTGGAAGACAGGGACCCTGTCTTTCTTGATAATTACATTTCAAATGATGGGCTCCCAGCTCTTTAAAGAATTCCTGGTTTTTTAAACACACAAGAGGCTGAGAGAAGATTCACATCTCATAGGTGCAGAGAAAGAATTTACAATGGAAAGTTTTCTGAGGCAAATGCTCTAAAAAAGAGAGAGCTTAGGGACCTATAGTGAGGAGGAAACCTGTCAAAAGTTTAGTCAAGCTGAGAGAATCATTAAAGCTGTTTTGATCACATTAAAGGCCAATAAGAGATGAGTGATGGTGAATTGAAAGTAAGTTCCATCAACCCAATTACATGTTTTTCTATTACAGCAATTCTATGAGTTGTTGAGTTTGATTTAACTGAAATTATAGTTTTACTATGTGAGTATGATGAAGCAATAAAAGGATAAAATAGTTGAGGATATAGGCAAAGAAGTGATTAAAATAAAAGATCATTAAATTTGAGGACATACAATTTAAAAGGAAAGGGAGAACATGAGGATGAAAGGAACAGAGTGAAAGTAGTAAGCACATCACTTTGAAGGTCCTGATAGGGTTAAAGGATTATTTGGATGGGGGGTGGGGCAATAGAGGATGTGAGTTGAAAGATAAGAAGATGGTTATCAGAGGTCTGGTGTTCGAAATCAATGAGATCTATGAGGTGACCATGGGCAGTGACTAATGAAGAGTGCAGGACAAGGTAAGTGAAAGGATGGCGGTTTTAAAGGATAAAGCATGAGTATTTAATTACCAAGAATAGTGACAAGAGAGGTACTGGAGTAAAGGAAAGTAAGCCAGAAGTTAAAATCTTTAAAGAATGAGAAACTGTGAGCTTGGGGCAAGGTACATAAATTATATTTAAAATAGGAATAATTTTTTTTCTATGACTCAGTGATTCACCAAACAATTGAATGAGTAGTGCTAGGATGTAAGTCTTTATTCCCTCAAATAAATTCATTTAAGAAAATATTTTAAGAAAATACATCAACATGTTTAGCTTTTTAAAGAAAATATTATGAATGATTGAATTTTCTTCTTTATTCCTTTGTGCATTTTCTCAATTTACCACAAATAAGAATGAAATAATTTTCTAATCAGGAAATAATAAGTTAGTAAGGAAAAAAATAATAAAAACATTTTTGTCATTGTGGCCAAATTAAGTTACCTTGTGATCACAAACTTAATAAATTATTGTTTCTTCCCTTTAGCAAGAAAAAACAGCCTATCAAAATGATGAAGAGGTAAACATTGTGATTGCCTTCTCTTGTGACTACATCAAAATGAGCAGGGGTGAAGTTCCCAAAACTTCTGGATGTGAAAACCAGATGAGATTGTGACTGAGTAGGATGAAGAACGGCTAGAGTCTCAGACATTCCACTTAAAAGGCCTACATGGACTTACTGATGAACTCACTCTGAGCTCTAGCACTGGGGCAGCAGCTGGAAATGCACCAGGGACAAATGGGGAGATTATTGAATTATCTGGTTTCAGAATTAGGGCTGGGAGGGCAGCTTTCTCTCAGGCAGAAGAGCTAGCAGGATCCATTGTTTATTTGTTGAGCCTTTCTACCTCCCAGCCTTTAGACACAATCTGCCCCAATATCTGAATCTCCATCAATCTGGCTAATGCTATTTACCCCACCCTAGTGATTCCCTGAGACCTGGTACCACCCAACTTTTGGACACACCTAATGCACTTCTAGTGGCTTTTCTGTACAACAACCTATCTTAGCTCATGCTATGGACTTTCCTAAAATCTCTCAAAGATTTAGAAAACCCAAACAAACAGTACCTAGCTTCAGCTAGAACCATACCTCTTGATGAGCAGCCCTCGGCCCAGTACTAGTCACAGCGGCCTTGATTCATACCTTGGTTCACTTCCAAACCCAGTGTCAGTAGCAACTATCTGCAGATTGCTTTGTTGCTCATGCCAGGTGGACCTGGGCAGGGCTCAGGCTGCAGATGAACTTGACCTGTGGTAGGGCTGGCATGCCTGGATAACTGGATAACTGGTGGCCAACTTTGGACTGAGTCTGAGCATCACCTCCCTGCCTCACAGGACAACACACCCAAAAGGCAGACTAGGCAGGCACAAGAGCCATGCTAAAGTGAATCCTGCTCCATAGGGTCAGCCACCACACAACAGCTCCTTTACTGTAGTCACAGCCAGTCATCGCTACCAACTGGCTTGAGGGTCAGTCCCTCCTATGGATATGCAAAGAGGAACCAAGGCTCAACTAAAAACAAGAGGTCACAAACAACCCATACAAGAGACGTACCTGGAGCACCTGACTTAGGTGACCAGGGAGAATGTACCATTGGGTTCCATAGGACACCTACTACAAAAAACTACTCTACTAAAACCAGGAGACAGAGAAGCCCTACAAATACCTAGAAACAAACACAGGGAGGCAGCCAAAATGAGAAGACAAAGGAACATGTCCTAAATAAAAGAACAGAATAAAGCTCCAGAAAAAGAACTAAACAAAATTGAGACGAGCAATCTACCAGATGCAGAGTTCAATACTCTGGTTATAAGGATGCTCAATGGTCTCAGGGAGAACTTCAGTAAAGAGATAGGAAACATAAAAGTGAAGATAGAAAACAAAAAGGAATCAGTCAGAATTGAAGAATACAATAACTGAAATAAAGACTACATTAGAGGGAATCAACAGATAAAGTAAATTAGATAAAATGGTTGATTGAATCAGCAATTTAGAAGATAAAGTATCAGAAAACACCAACCAGAACAGCAAAAAGAAAAAAATCCAAAAAAATAAGGCTAGCTTAAGGAGCCTCTGGGACACCATTAAGCATACCAACATTCGCAACATAGGGTTACCAGAAGAGAGAGAGCAAAAAATCGAAAACTTACTTGAAGAAATAATGACAGAAAACTTCCCTAACCTGGCCAAGGAAATAGACAAAAGCCCAGGAAGTGCAGAAAATCCCAAATAAGATGAGGCCCACACCAAGACACATCGTAATTAAAAACCAAAGGTTGAAAACAGAAAGAACCTTAAAAGTAGCAAGAGAAAAGCAGTTAGTTACCTTCAAGAGAGCTCCCATAAAACCATCAGTTGGTTTCTTAACAGAAATTTTATAGGCCAGTAGGGAGTGAGACAAAATATTCAAAGTGATGAAGTACAAGAGCATATAACAATGATTACTTTACCCAGCAAAGCTATGATTTAGAATTAAAAGACAGACAAAGAGCTTCACAGACAAGAAAAAACTGAAGGAGTTAATCACCATCAAACCAATATTACAATGAATGTTAGTGGGACTTTTTTAGGAAGAAAAAAATTAAAAAATAAAAATAATAATAAAATAGCGATTACCACCTATCAATTATTACTTTAAACATAAATGAATTAAATGCTCCAATCAAAATACAGAGTGACTAAATAAATATGAAAACAAGACCTTTACATATGCTGTCTATAAGAGAGTCATTTAAGATCAAAAGACAGACTGAAAGTAAAAGGATGGAAAATATATTTTATGAAAATGAAAACAAAAAGAAAAATAAAAGCTGGGCTAGCAATATTTATACCAGGCAAAATAGACTTTAAAACAAATGCTATAACAAGAGACAAAGAAGGACCCAGGAATCCTACTTCTGGGTATTTATCTGAAGAAATCCAAAATGGTACTTCAAAGTAACATGCACATCCATATGTTCATTGCAACATTATTTACAATAGCCAAGATGTGAAGGCAGCCTGAATGTCCATTCATAAATGAATGAATAAAGAGTAGGTGGCACATATATACAATGGCATATTGCTCACCATGGAAAAAAAATAAGTTCTTGCTATCTGCAGCAGCATGGATGGACCTGGAGAGAATTGTGCTGAGTGCAATGTCAGACAGAGAAAGACGGATGCAATGTGATTTCACTATATGTGGAATCTAAAGAGCAAAATAAACAAACAAAAACAGAAATAAGATACAGAAAACATTTTGTTGATTGCCAGATGGGAGGGAGGGTGGGGCATGGGTGAAAAAGGGAAAGGGGTTAAGTAGTACAAATTGGTTGTTACAAAGTAGTCATGGGGATATAGGGTATAACATAAGGATTATAGTCAATAATATTTTAATAACTACATATGGTGTCACATATGTATTAGATTTATCAAGGTGATAGATGGGAGGGGGTTTGGGACATGGTGAAAAGGTGAAAGGATTAAGAAATACAAATTGGGGAAGATCCAATATAACATAGTAGGTACACATTGTGCCTGCTTTGTTCCATAAACATATTAAAATTACAACTAAATTATTGAAAAACCATCATGGAGAACCATCTGAAGTCTACCTAAACAGAAGCTTTATAACTAAGGACACAAAAAAGAGGAGGCCACGGTGAGACTGGTAGGAGGGACGCAGATGCTAAAGGAGACAAACCTCCAGTGGCGGTAGGTAATTAGGAGGGAACATCTCAGCCATGAAGGTTCCTTCTAGACGAGTCAGCGACCCCAACCCCATACAAGGTTTCCTAACCTGGAGCACTGGTACTGCCAAGAGGAGACCCACAACATCTGACTATAAAAAACAGTGGGGACTTCAACTGTCCAGTTGAGATAGAATGCTCTCGGAAGTCCGGCTGTCCTCTTAAAGTGCCCACACAGACTCAGTCACTCACAGGTACGCACCTTGGGCTCAGGCAGAGAGACGTGCCTCAGGGGGCATTTGAGGCATATGGGGGCAGACTGAGGTGGCTTTGGAGTGAGGGCCGGAGGACAGTCAACATTTTTCTTTAGTGCACCATTCTCCCATACATCTGGCTGGTGAATGCCATCTTTCCTGTGTTGCACCCGCTCCCACACAGCCAAATCTGAACTTGATTGGTATGTTGAGCTTTACTTGCTCCACCCTGATTCATTGGGACCCCACATCACTGAACTCTGCCAATGACAGAGGTACTTTCTCCCATGAGAGGACAGTTCCACCCACAGTGCAGTCTTCTTTGGAAAACTATTTAAGGCTGGTGGCCATGGACATTGGTGTGCTCTAAGACTTTGGCTGAGTAGCTCCAGGCACAGCACTGACATCAAACCAGAATCTATAGAAACACCTATGGCAGGTGACCAGGGAGACACTGCCAGAGTCCAACAGGCCACTGACTCCATAAGGCTATCCAGCAAAACTGGGAGACATAGCAGATCTACTTAATATATAGAAACAAATACAGACAGGTATCTGAAATGAGAAAACAAAATAATATGTCTCAAATATAAGAACAGCAGAAAATTCCAGAAGAAAAATGAAACAAGATGGAAGCAAGCAACCTATCAAATACAGAGCTCAAAATGATGATTTTAAGGATGTGCAAGGAATTTAGTGAAAACTTCAGTGGAGAGATAGCATGGATAAAGGAGGACATAGAAACCATAAAGAAGGACCAGTCAGAAATCAAGAATACTATAACTGAAATTCAGAACGTAATAGAAGGAATCACCAGCAGACTAGATGGAGCAGAGGATTAAATCTGCAAATTGGAAGACAAAGTAGCAGAAAATATCCAGTCAGAACAGCAAAAAGAAAAAAGAATCCAAAAAATTTAGGATAGTTTAAGGGGCCTCTGGGACAACATCGAACGCAACAACATTCACATCATAGGAGTACCAGAAGGAGAAGAGGGAAAGCAAGGTATTGAGAACCTATTTGAAGAAATAATGATTGAAAACTTCCCTATCCTGGAAAAGGAAACAACCATACAACCCCAGGAAGCACCGAGAGTCTCAAACAAGATAAACCCAAATAGGCCCACACCAAGACACATTATAATTAAAAAGGGCAAAGATTAAAGACAGAACACTAAAAGCAGCAAGAGAAAAACAAGTAGTTACTTATAAGGGAGCTCCTATATGACTGTGAGCTGATTTATCAACAGAAACTTCGCAGGCCAGAAGAGTGGGGCAGAAAATATTCAACGTGATGAAAAGTAAGGACCTACAAACAAGACTACTTTACCCAGCGAGGCTATCATTCAGAATTGAACGACAAATAAAGAGCTTCTCAGACAAGAAAAAGCTAAAGGAATTTATCACCACCAGACCATTATTTCAGGGAACGTTAAAGGGACAGCTTTAACAAGTTAAAAAAGAAAGCAAAATTATGAACAATAAAATGTCTATAGGTACACATCAACAATTACCTTCAATTTAAATGAATTAGAAACTCCATTCAAAAGACATGCAGTGTATTGTACTGAGTGGAGTGTCAAACAGAGGAAGACAGATGCAAGTTGTCTTTGCTTATAGGTGAAATCCAAAGAAGAAAATAAACAAGTGGAACAGGAATGGATTCATAGATACAGAAAACATTTGGTTTGTTGCCAGATGGGAGGAAGGTTGGGAGAGGGGTGAAATAAGGGGAAGAGATCGGGAAGTTCACTTTCGTGGTTACAAAGTTAATAGTTATGGGGGGCTATAGGGTATAACAGGAATATAGTCAGTAATGTTTCAGTAACTGTGGGTGGCATCATAGGATACTAGATATGTTGGGGTGATGGGAGTAGGTTGGGAGGCATGGGTGAAAAGGGAAATAAATCAAAAAGTACCAATTTGTAGTCACGAAATAGTCACAGGGATGTGAAGTGCAGCACAGGGCATATAGTCAATAACACTGTGATAACTATGTATGGTGTCAGATGGGAACCAGATTAATTGGAATAAGGATTTTGTAAGTTATATAAATGTCTCACCACTTTTACAGAGTACACCTGAAACCAGTGGAATACTGTATGTCAAAGTAATTGGAAAATAAAAATAAAGGAAAAAAATAAAAATAAAAATCTCTAAAAGTACAAATTGGTAGTTTTACACTAATCATGGGGATGTAAAATAAAGCATAGGATATAGTTAATAATATGGTTAATAATATGGTAATAACTATGGAGATTGCCAGGTGGGTACTAGACTAGTCAGTGGGATCACTTCTTAAATTATGTAATTCTCTAGTCACTATTCTACATATCAGAAATTAATATAATGATGAATGTCAACTGGAAACATTAAAAAGTATCAAAGTTAAAGGAGAATAAGTGGTTCACATTTCTAGGTATAAAACAAATACATTTTGGGGATGTAATGTACAGCATAATCAATAACATTGTGATAGCATGGTACAGCGTGGACTTCTTGTGGTAATCTCTTTAGGTACTTAAATGTTGAATAAGTGGTGTACACCTATAATTTATATAATATTGTATGTTAGTTATATTTTAATAAAAATCTTTAAAAAAACACTTATAATGTTATAATTATGGCATGCATAGTTTAAATGTTATATGTATTGATTATAAAATTAAACTATATATCTATATGTATCTAACTACATATAACTATATGCATATATATAAAACAAATATATAAAAAATAAAAAATATTAAATACCAATTTTGATTTCATAAATATTTTGATTCCTTTTCTCCCATGACCTTAAGGGGAAATTAAAGTTGGCATACTTTGGAGCTGTGGATAGAGCATGATGTTATTTCCCTGAAGGTCTTGAAAATACCTCTGTTAGAGCCAAATTGCAAAAATTCCCCTTTGAAAGTCAATATGCCAATAATTTTTCAAAAAACCTTCGGGAACCCTATGCTATTTCAATTTCCAGGAAACTTTAACGACAATAGGTTACTTTCCATGAACCCAAGTCACAGAATCTCAGCTTTCCTGTCTGACCTATATTTCTGGTAATTCAACCTCAAGCTACCAGCTAAATGCTGCTTTTGAGAGGAATCCATAGTCTGTCTTTCTGAAACCATTCTCCTTTAACATTTTCTTTAGTAATTTTCTTTAGGCAAATTACTTGGTGTTTACCTTACATTTGGAGATCATAACCAAGTTAAACTAATAAATAGCTGCAGTACTTTTTTATATTTATTTTGAATCTGATAACATCATCAAGAGCCATTCTTTTACAGAGTGCTATAACAATAGTCATCTTCATTCTTTTGCACTTATGTCAGAGACTCCCCATTAAAATTAATGAGTGCCAAATTTTCGTTAGGGTCCTAATTAGAAAGTGATTATATCTATATTTTAAAACCCAATGCATTCAACCCTTAACCTGGCAGTGTAATACTGACAAGCTTTTATATGAAAGGCTTCTAAATTAGCAAGCAACTCAGCCCTGTCAGCCTGTGCCCCAAAATGAATTAACTGATTCTGCTTCTCCTCTCAGCAAAGTTATCCTTTTAGCATGATTTACATTCATCTCTTTGAACTTGTCAGAGGTTCTTTAAAATTTCTGCTAATGTATTCACCGTATGTATTGACAAAGTTTCTGTAAGGTCATAGATGAAAGGGAGACCTGAATATCAGAATTTTAGATCTGAGATATTCCTTATTTTACATGCCACCATTAAATTAATTGAATGTAAACAGTCAGCAAGATGTCCTCTTTACTTACAGAGCCTGCTCAAAATTATGTTCTCTGACAGTAATTTCTTACCTTCTAAGAGGTATTAGTCTATGCAACATAATTGATATTACTCTGCTAATGCTTGCTTCTCCTTAGTAGCAATCTCCAAATTATCATGACTCTATAGCTAACCTAAAAATCCAAATTTTATAATGGGACTTTGCTAAAAATGAACTGGAAGTGCATGTGTGCATGCACGTGTGAATATACCTATTAACATGTATGTGTGTGTGGGTGTGTGTGTGTGGGTGTGTGTATGTATTTACATATAGATAGATAGACAGACAGACTGTCCAGAAAGTATCCATCCATGTAATATGAAAAATAGAGGCATTTATGGCTGGATTTTTTCTGGACAGCCCTCGAATACATACATATATATGTATATACATACGGTTCTAACATGGCATATATTTTATTCTAATATGACAAAAATTCCTAGTTGGCATAATTTTCTTAGATTAATTGAAACTTGAAACATTTATAGTGTCGCCCAGCATAACTTGAGGGTCATATTCATCATTACTAATTTGCTAATCAAGAATACAAAGCATAAAGATAGTTATGTCAAAAAGGTAATTAATTTTAAATTCCATCTTAAACCATAACTACATGCAGTAGAGAAGCATCAGTTTTCTTTCTGGTGGAGAAGGTCAATGTCATAGGTTAAAAAACAGAACAGTCCTGCAATTTCAGAACTTTAAACACCATTATTCTCTCAGTAAGAGGTGAAATGTGAATTACCTTTGAAAAAAATGAAAGTAATAATGAAAGAGTTTGTCTAGACAGCGTGAACAGATCTGCAACTACCTGGACAGTCTATCCTTGCGATAGTTTTTGAATGGCTTTTCTCCTCCTCACAGCTGTACATTACTGCTTGTTTTCAGGGAGCAATATGTATGAAATCTTGATCAAGTAGTTACTTATAGGGGATCAAGAGCAGAGACACAAAAGACCACAAGAAAATCCTGCTAGCCTGATCATCTACTCAAGAATGTGTTTTTTTGCACTGGTGCAACCTCACTCATGGTTGTACTTAAGGCTGTATGATTCAGATGGCAGAAGATATTCTAAAACCGGATTGTTGTATTGACAGCCTAAGACCTGACTATATCCCTATAGGTGGGAATGAGATTTTACCTAAGAAGAGTGGATATTCTGACTCCTAATTAATTATTTAATGATAAAAATGAAAAAGATGTGAGCCTTCCCTTGGAACTGCCAAAGAAACTGATTTGCCTCCGGGACACTGGGTAGTTTTGAGTAAAGATGGTTAAATACTCCTTTAGAGTAAACCTGCTTTTGCCATATGGCATCAGGCTAGCAACCAGCTGAATGCATCGTGGGGAGGTTCCTGAGATGGGGTCATAGCTGGTGGTGTCTGGATGTAGTTACATTCAGAAGCTGTTGTGGTTTATTTGCACCCAATACCTCTTCCTATATTCTGGTTCCTTCTGGTCACAAGTTACAACCTTATCTCCATTTTCTGCAGGAGAAAGAAACAGCAGGTTAAGAGAATTTGCCTTGCGATAGCAGCAGGTAACCAGCAATGGAGGGAGCAGTGACCTTTGCATATAACAGAACCTTCATGCACAATGTAACATCTGCTTGATATGTCCAGTGACCAGCAAGACTAAACTGTGGGAAATGGAGAATTCCTGGGAAATACTCTGCAATACTGGAGGAAGAAAACCTGCTAGAAAAGTAGACATCATGCAATCAAGTGGGAGTAACTGTAGGCATCTTGATTTGGACATATGTTCAGTATAACGCTTATAATTAAATAATTCTATTATGGTTTTATTTATTGACTCTCATCTTTTGTGCCCACATAGTAGACTTGAAACTACTATTTTTAGAAAAGATTGCTTGCAAAATTGGCCCTTGGCTGACACCAAGGGAGCATGGGTTAGAGGAGAACTAGGTTGATGCACAGATAGTAAATGTGATATAGAGTGTTGAAGGAGACATCGTTCCAAATTCTGAATCCAACTCAGAATATGTCAAGACCAAGTAGAATGGTAAAGAAAATGGTACCATGTTGGCATTCTACATTGGCGTTCTATGTTGGCATCCTAGGGTTATTAAGTATTAATTTCTTCATTGAACAAGTATTTATTAAACATCTTCAGTGTCAGGCACAAGGTATAGAAGTCTTATCTAAGGAAAAATATAATGTCTAGTATCAGTAAGAGCTACAAAGAAAACGAAAGGTAAGAAAATAGAGTGTGGTAGAGATAAGCGGTCAGTGGGGACAGTACCTGGCAGTCATCTGTTAGAGTGGTGGCAGCTCCCTTTAGATTCTTTGTGGACACTGAACATTTATGAGGGAACCGGAACAGGAGAACAGGACAGATGGTTATTGAGCATATGCATGATGTCCAGGGAAACCTAGAAACAACTGGGAGAACCTTGAAACAGCATTCCTGATGAGGGTTATCCACATGGGGGTCAGAGCCATTAAAATATCAGTTGTTACTGTTGATGTGACCTTCTTTGTGCTCAGAATCTGCTAAGACATAGAGATATTCATATTACACAATTAATGGCACAACATGCAAATTAAGATAGACAACTGGAAACATGGAACTGGATGAAAGATGAGATCTTAAAAAATAACATTTAGATTCAAGAGAAATAACAGAAAAAAAACATTAGTTTAAGGAGAAGTAAAATAGAGAAATATATGCCTGAAACCTATGTAATCCTTGCTAACAGATGTCACCCCAATAAGTCTAACAATAAAAATGAATTTAAAAAAAAATAGAGAAATAGCAAAAATACAAAAGAAAAAAATGAAAGCATTTAAAAAACCCAAAAGTGTATCCAATAGCTCCAAATTCTCCAAAGAGAATAGGTAACTGCTGAGAAGTAGAAAACACTAAGTTTTTTTTACAGGATATATAGTAACCATAAGAAGAAAGCATCATTAGTATGATAGAACTATAAAGCTAAAGTTTATGGTGTTATAAAGGAATCCAAATGAAACAGTTTTGGATCAGTAACCTGTATCAAGCATTTAGCCAAGAAAGGGAAGAGGAAACTAGGATGGTGCTAACAGCTGTGTCTGTCATAGAGCTGGCAAGAAAGTCGTCACTTAAAAAAAATAAATAATTTTTAAGTAAATGAACTGATGATGATGACTAAATAAGAGTTTGACTTTTTTAATGAAGGAAAGCAGAAAGGGAAGAATCTGTGGAGAGAAAGTTATTAAAGATAGGAGGGATAATAATAAGGGTAATATAAGGAGAATATAAGGGATAATAAGGAGAAAAATAAGGAATCAGACCTCACATGTAAAGAGGTGTGCACTTTCTTTGAAGCTGCAAGACAGATATAATTCTCTTGATGTTTCAAGATGAAGACTAAGTTGTATATAAGAGTTAGTACTCAGTTACCTCAACCTCTTCTAAGAGATCTTGGGCAAAGTAACTTATAAAAAATGTCAGGGCTCTAGTGAAATGGATCTGAAAATGATGCAAACTTTTTGTAACTTTGATTATAAAATGTTAGCTCTTCCAAAACAGAGACTTTCTATTTTAAGATTTAGCCTTCCCTTCCTGCTCAAAATCCCACCCAAACATGTTGCAACACCGGAGACTCCGATGCAGGTGGAGCAGAGTTTACAGATTTACATGAGGTTGATGTGGCACAGGAGAAGTGTCTGCATAGGGAGTTATGCAGGTGTGGGTGAAATTTTGCCTATCGATGGCTTCCCACTAGAGAGTTCTGGTGAATTTCTAACTTCAAGTTCTCACCACACAGAATGTTAACCAGACTGACAGTTGTTCAAGGCAAATGATAGTCTTTTTTGAACTTTTTAAACTTCTACAAATGGCCCTGCATTAACTTCTAGTGAGGGGGTAATAGCAACCTTTAAGTGCAGTGGTATTTAACTGAAATTGCCTATGTTCTACTCAAAATAAAAATTTAATGAGCATTATTTTAAATTGAATATCTGAAACTATTTGTTTTTCATTTATCTTACATAACCTATTTTTACCTCAGATTACATTTATATCTATCACACTTCTACTATGAAAAAATTTTAACAACCTGTATTTTTAACCATGAAGATGCAGAGTTTACTGCAGCAATTCAAAAAGGAAAGAGGATATGAAAAGGTGGCACCCAGGGTGTAGCTCCCTTACCTCCAAACACAGGAATATTGAAAATGCAATTTCAAAGGAAGAAATCAAAACAGGCAAGGGAGGAAGAGGAAAACGTGTATTACAGAAAGGTATTTCTGGAGACCTGGGCTACAATTTTAAATATATTTTTTCCATAAAAATTGTGTCATAAATGATATCTAAGGATTGTTTTAATAGTACTACTCAATAAGTAATTTCATATTTTTTGGACCACCCTGGACTGCAATCACAAATACCATGTCGTGTGCAAAAACAAAAAGGCACTCCTAATTCTAAACAAATGACTGATAAGTGAATGGAGCACATTATAAACCATTCTGTGATGGCCCTTATTTATATTGTACTTTGAGTATAGCCAATATAAGACTGTAGGCTATCTCAGAAAATTAAATGGCAAATGTGTTTCATTCCATGTGCCCACTTCAGTTGGAAGGATATATTAAGAAGTTGTCTGAATTATGTTTTGTCCAGGCAGAAAACAGTGCTGTTACTCATTATTTATATCTTTCATGGCTATGTCTGACAGTAACATGGTACCACCACTAATTGTTTTAGAACATGGGGAGAAGAGAGGACAGAGAAAGCAAACTAAAGTGTTTTGTTTACTCCCATACCAAAGAGCAGCTGACACTGAAATGAGTGAGAACATGGAGAGAACTCCCCTCCCCCAGTAATCTTCTTCTGTGTATCTGTCATGTTGTCGATGACAAGACAAGGAAGTGGATGAGGCCAAACTCACTGAGGCAACCAGAGGAAATAAAAGGGTCACAAAATACGGGTACTCAACTCAGTGCAGGAATCTCTCAAGTCCATCTATTTGGGAGACTGTTACCTTGAATGACTTCATGTGTATTGAGAAAAGCTTCAGGATCAGGCTTTCACTGTCATGATGACTGAAGTTGACAGGTACAGCTTTCTATTTATTTATTTTCTGCATAAGCAATCTTATTTCTATGCTATGGCATTTTAAACAGGAGCTGACTAGTTAAAGAGAGAAACTAAATTTGAGGCAAGTAATTAGAGGTCTGAATGCTCGTATTTAAAAATTACTAAAGGTAATAATAAAATTCAATTACCATTTGTTTTGACGTTGTGTTTAGGCCTGCACCATTAAAATCAACATTTAATTACATTTCCTATTGGTTTTTATTATAATTGGAGTACAGATCTAAATAAAATACTTTTGTTAACAGCAAGATAAAATAAAACGGTAAATTTCAAGTAATACCTGCTGGCTAAATAAGTCCAGCATTTTAGTAAGCAAAGGGCAGAGGCGTAAGTCCTCTCTATGACTTTATTCCATGTACTGACCTGGAACTAGCAGCCTTTATAGTTAACTCATGTTGTTTGTTTTTATATGAGCTTTGATTTCTCATTACTTTGATCTAATTATTACCTAAATATGTTCAAATGAACTTTTATTTTTTTAAAAGTATATTAAGAAATCATGTCCAAGGAGACACAAGTACTGATAATCATTTTTTGAAAATTACATTAGTATGAAAGTAGTTTTAGGAAAGATAGAACCATTAATTCTCAAGTCTCCATATCACATTAGTGCCTTCAAAAAAATAGCTAACATTTAAATTTTATGTTTCTGAGTACTGTTCTTTTTATATTAAAATGAAACAATTTCCCTTGCATCCTGGCTAATTTTTCTAAGCTTGATCAACTATTTATCTGTTTTTAAATCATTATGTGATCGTCAATTAATTAATTAATGTTACAGTATAAAATATTTCATTAGTTAATGATCATTTTGCAAATGGAAGAAAATAAGCTACAATATATAAAATAATTAGTTTAAAAAGTCTTGCATAATTAATATCACTATCCTTTTTGCATTCTGAAATGAATATTCTCATTTGCTAAATAATTACAATTTAAAAGTAAAGGAAGAGTTCAAAACAACCTATGGTAGTAATGAAAGCCATTGTCCTTCACAAACTAATTAAAATTATAATTATAGATCAGGAACAGTAAAAGCAGGTCAAATTTATCTTGCCTGAAAACAGCTGGTGGAATGTATATTTCAGAACAGTTCTTTAGTTATCATCACTTTAATAAGTAGGTTTAACATTCTGGTAGATTTTTTAAAGCTGTAAGATTGCCCATTATACTCGTATGTGGTGTTCATTATACAAGTCTCTGTAGTTGCAAAACTTGAAAATATACACCAATTCACTGAATATTTGTAAATATTTAATGTCCACTCAAACATCTCTCTGTAGCATATTTCTAGTGAGTAATTTCTAGGAAGTCTCATTTGGATCACTGATTATTCTATATATTAAGCAATTAAATTAAAATAAATTGCAAAGTAATTACAAAGTAAACTTGCAGGTCTTGTCAAATATTGAATAAAATTCATGTTGGAGAATGACTTGAATCATATCAAAATTCTTCACAAATGAGATTCTAACAAGTTATATCAGTTAACTGAAAATGGGCATCAGTAAGAATGATAAAAGGAAAAGTGTCCAAAGAGAATAATTTGAATACCAAAGCATTATACTGACCCTCAGAAAAGTTTATCAAATTCTTGGGGGTTTTTTGTTGCTGTTGTTGTTGTTGTTGTTGTTGTTGTTGTTGTTGTTTTATTATTTTGGTGAAAGTTGTACTCTCTAAGGTCATATGGCAAAAATCAAAAGTAAAATACAGGAATTAGTGCAGTATCTAACAAATTTGTCAGCAAAATTGCACTCAAAGGCAATCATAAAAAAATAGGGTGAAAATTTGGTGTGTACACAATGAATATGTCTGCTTTATTTTCAATGTCTAATTTAATGTTTTTCATTATTAACAAATTTTGTATTTATATTTTCAATGGATTTTGTGGGTAACAATCATTCTCAGATAACTAGGGTTTCTTTTATGTTATTTACCTTTACCAGATACATCAAACCTGTTCAATTTATTTACTTGTTTGTTTGTTTTGAGGGCAGATAAGGCACAAATAACAAAGTGTTTAGTCTGCCTACATGTTTTTCATTAATACAGTTCATTCATGGCACGTCTCTCTTAGTTAGCCAGGGCTCCTATTTATCAAACATAGAAATTAAGGGTAGCAACAGTATGGTGAGAACCAATGTCAACTTAACTTAAATATATTTATGTATTATGACTCAGACATTGCTTTAAAGATATAGCATTTTGGTGGGGGGAGTGGTGGCAAATGTGTGCATGTGTGTTTGTGTAAGTAATAAAGAAATTTAGATGTGTAGTATGTATGTTGATAGCAGTCTAAATAGAATGAAAGGAAAACATTAAACATAGGATTTTTGTAGACTCAGAAATACATTTCTTTGTTCAGTTTTGTCAGTTGATTTTTGTTGTGATTATTTGGCTCAGGGCAAAATGGTTAGGTGATATGTCCCCAAAATTGAATAAACATGGCAAAACAGTTTACTGTTTTCCTGCTTATATATTTTATATTGGATCTGAGAATTTTTTTAAAATTGGGAAGTTTTCATTAATTTTCACAGTCTGTAAATGTGCATTTTTGTTCATTTATTAGTTTATCTATTTTCTTATAAGAAACGGTACCCAAAGTACCAGTATAATGTAAAACCATTTTGTACTGTCTGTGGGCTCTCATGTAAAAGCTAAACTGCCTTGGTCACCTGTAGAAAAGGAATATTCTTTGAACCTGAGTTATGAAATCTCTCCATATACAAAAATTAACTCAAAATGGATTAAAGACCTTCATATCAGACCTGCAACAATAAACTGTATAGAAGAAAACATTGGTACTAAACTTATAGACCTAGGACTCAAGGAGGACTTCATGAACCTGTCCTCAAAGGCAAGGGAAGTAAAAGCAAAAATAATTGAATGGAACTATATCAAACTAAAAAGCTTTGCACAGCAAAACAAACCATCAACAAAGCAAAGAGACAGCCAACTGAATGGGAAAAAGTATTTGCAAATAATGCATCAGATAAGGGTTTAATATCTAAAATATATAAAGAACTAGTAAGACTTCCCAACAAAAAAAACAAACAACCCAATTAAAAAGTGGGCAGAAGAACTAAACAGACACTTCTCCCATGAAGAAATACAAATGGCCAGCAGACATATGAAAAAATGCTCATCCTCATTAGCTATCAGGGAAATGCAAATCAAAACCATAATGAGATACCACCTCACACCTGTGAGAATGGCTGTTATCAACAAGACAAGGAA